>MU284101.1:223888-286557 GCA_022478815.1 Daldinia bambusicola | reverse complement strand
TTAATAAATGTTATAAATAACGTATAATTAATATAATAATATTAAATATAATAATAAAATTTATATATATAAATTAAAAATTAATATTTTTAAAAGGTTTTTTTAAATTATAAATATTATTAATTACCCTTATAAATAAAAAAATAAAGTAATTAATATATTATTATTTTTTTAAAAAAATAAATAATAAAGTAATAATAACTTTATTTTAATGTATAAAAGTTATAATTAATTAAATTCATTATTAAATATCGTGAGATTTTTTTAATATTAAAGTTTAAAAAAATAAATACATTTATATATTTAACATTAAAATTATTATTTTAATAAAACTCACGTAACTTAAAAAATTTCTTTTATATTAATATATATAATTACTTTTTAAATTTTTATAAAGTTATTTTAATTATTAAATTATTTTTATATATTAAAGTTTAATTATTAAAGTTTTATAAAAAAGGTTTTACTTATAATATTTAAGGTAATTTAAATAATTTTTTATTAATTTATAACTTTTTTAAGGTTTTTATTAATTTCTTTATTAATAAATCCTTTATAAAATAAAAGGTTTAAATTAAGTTAATTATTACTTATAATTATATTATTATTAATTACGTATTTTTCATTAACATTTAATAATATTTTAATTATTATAATTATTAATTATATTTATTTTTTATTTATATAATAGGTTATATTTTTAAATATATATTATATATATAATTATTATAACGTTTAAAAAGCTTAATTTATAACCTTTTTAAAGGCTTTTAAAAAATCACTTAATATAATTTAAAACGCTTTAATATAATATTATTTTCGTAACTTATTTAAACACTTTAATTATTAGGTAAAATTAATTTTTAATTTATTAAACGTAAAATTAAAAATTATATAAAAATTAATATATAATATTGTAATATTTATTATATTTAAAAGAAATATATTAAATTAATTAACTTAATAATATATTAATTAATATTATATGTAAAAAATATTAAAAAAAAAAAATAAATAAAATGTAATAAAATTTTATATATTATTTTATATATATTATTAAATAAAAGTACTTTAAAATTAAGTTTTCATATATTAATATATTATTTAAAGCTTTAAAATAAATGAGTAACTTTTTTAAATATAAAGTTTATATTAATTTTATATTTAATATTATAAATTTTTTTATAATATTATAATTTTTTAATTAATAATTATATATTTAAAAAGTTATTTTATAATTTTTATTATAATTTAACTTTAATATTAAATATATTTTACATTATAATTATAAGATTTTAAATTTAAATTATAATATATAATTTATTATTACTTTTATTTAAATCGTGAAAATTATTAAAATTAACCTTAAAGTTAAATTTAATATAAAAATTAATAATTTCGAATTTTAAATTATAGTTTAATAAGTAATTAATGATTTAATAATTAATTAAAGTATTAATTTTTAATAATTGTAATATAATTATATTAAAATTATAATTATCACGTTATATTTATTTAAATATAATATTAATATTAATAAAATTTAATTCGTAATTATATGTTTTATTAATAATTTTAATAAATTAACCATTTTAACGTTTTTTATAAAAAATAATAACTTTATATGGATAATTATAACGTTATAATATTTTTTATTTATTATTTTTACTATTTTTTTAAAGTTTTTTAAATTTAAAGTAAATAAATTAATAATATTATATATATTAATTTATATTAATAATATTTTTTTTAATTTTATAATATATTATATGGTTTTTTATAAATTGGAAACTTTTTTTATAAATTTAACGTAAATAAGTTTTATAAGTTTTATTATATAAATTAAAATATTATAAAAGGTTTTATTATAATAAAGGATTTTTTTCGCGAAAAAATTTATAATATATAAAAGATTTAACAGGTAAATTTGTACGATTTAAAGTTAATATATCAGTTAAATTAATAAAAAATTATATAAATTATAATAATATTTTAATTAATAATATAATTTTAATAAATTTAAAAAAAGTTATTAATTTAAATTAAATAATAAATATTTTATAATAAATTAAATAAATTAATATTTATTTATTTACATATTATTATATTAAATAATAATAATAACTTTAATTAAAAAGTAATATAATAGTATAATATTTTAGTATTACATTAAATGCGAACGGTGTAAATTCTATATATAAATGGTATTAAAATTAATCTTAATATAAATTAATATGGGTGTGTATTAGTGGCTGAACTAGTACAGGAATGGAATTGTTATTCAAATATTAAAAAAGTGTTATTCAATTAAAGCTACTGTTCATCATTCAATGCTATCCGCTATTTTGTTTGATTAGGAACCTTGGCGTGTGTGTTGTTTAAGCGACAACTTTCATACGAAGCTCCGCTATAAGCTATAATAGTTATTATCGTACGCCACAACGAACGGAGGTAGCCCCGTCGGGCTTCTAGACTGGACTCTCTAAATATCTAATTATTGGTATGTTCAGCTAAAGCTTAGGAGAAGAGTACCTTCTTGTTTTTACGCTCTTTTAGGAAAATCCCCTGGCGTACAGTGTGGAGATATATGACAGGTAGGTATGACAGCTAAGCCAGAAGAAGCCCCTGCCGGCAATCCATGGGTACCCCTTGTTGACATGCATCTAAAATAGGGCGGATTCCTGAGCCCTTACTTCTGCAGCACGTACAATACAACGGCTTTCATGGCCTAGCGTAGTTACACACTTACCTGCTGCAAGTTGCTTGTAGCGGCCTGTCTGCCTGTATCTACCTACGTAACCTGGATTAGCAAGGTTGGGGATTTGTGGGATTTCGTAACAAATAAGGTAACAACTTCGTAGTTTTAACCACATTCGTTAAGTTTCCTTATATCACAAACCTCAACTCCTCTAGGAGAAGCAAGGCCGATCCATAAACTCTAGGTAAGAGGGCTTGAAATTGAGCCGTTCAATCCTTGGCATATAATCGATAAAATCTGATAAAGACCATGTTACATACAATACAGTGTGTGATTCAATGGTTCCTGAGCGGACCGACGCTTTGCTGATCCGTGTCGTATTGAGATCAGACCAGGACCCTCTCTCGACGGTCCGCTGCGCGCGCGCGCGCGCACGTATGGGGATTTCTTTATCCATGATAAGGTTTTCTCAATCCTAACCGGGTTCTTTCATCAAAGGTTCAGGAGCGGGAAATGACAAATTAAGACGAGTTACAGAAATAATTGCCTATTCTACACTGGTAGTCCCACAGCCTACCCGCTATCTATCGCAATACTGTTCAGCTGGTCGAATTGCCAATACCAATCTCGGCTAACAATTTCTACTAACAGGTAGCCATAATACCTCTTTAGGAGCTGCAGCTGTAAGCTGTCTACTATGTAGTTAGTCTAGCCTAATGTCTGTGGGTTTGCAACGTGGGAACTCTAGGCTAAAAGAGCCACGTTCTAAGGGATGGCAGATTGGAAAACGCGAGTCTAAGAATAACTTGCGACAAACAGCGCGTGGGTGAAGATTGTCAGTTAGCGTCAAGAAGCGGCTGGATAGGATTGGAGTTTCAGTTAATTCAGGGCTCGTGTTTTCTTCGTTAGCGAGGCGATGCTGTGTAACTGTATTGGTTATAGCATAAAGACACAGACAGGTAAGGTAAGCCCGATTAGCGAACAGGCGCGACAAGATCGCGGGGACAAAAACCAGTTAGGGGTCGTGGTGTGCGGCTGAACCGTTATCCGAAGGGTAGTCAATTGGGACTGCGGAACCACTCGTGGGTCTTTAATAATTGCACTTAAATAGTGGTGGATGCTTGCGAATAGCGGCGGGGCGTTTATTACTAAACTCTTCCTGTATTAAGACAACCTTGGCGAAGTTGAACTTTCAATGCGACAGCGCTTGCCGATAATTCCTCTTTTACCAGCCCACCGAGGCATTAAAGCATGAAGGAGGGCTAGACCGGGGGCCCATCTCGGATTTCCGATACCGGGCTGTGAACTTGTGATGGCTGAATACAAGGCAGTGAGACCATAGGTTGATGGTGTAACCAAGGGGGGCTATGGTTGCGGCTCTGAAATTTGTATTACATTGACCAATGTCAACGCTGCAACTCAGCCGGAGTTCATCTAACGTTAGATATGATCAATGGTAGCATTATGAGAGGAGGCCATGATCACGCGGCCGGAGCAACCGGCAACGGGGATTAAAGGTGTTTTAACTTCCGGCTCATGCCAAGACCGGTCATTCCTCCGTCCCGAAGTCTTCATAGCAATGGAAGCTCCCTAAGATGAATCATGTTGATACAATACACCTGTCGGAACTGAGTCTACATTGTCTTTTAGAAACTCGAGTGGAGATATCGGAATGAAAGGGGCTGTATTGAAGGAAGTACAAACTAGGAAAATAATGATTAAACATAGGTGAGAAGTTAGCTGGCCTCTTTTCCAGGAACGGGTTTTTGGCGTTACTGGAAGTAGTTGAGTGCCCGATATATAATTCTCCGAAGGTGACTTAACCATAGTGGCCCCGAGTCCATTGGCATTGGAAATTTTATATTAAGCCGTTTGTAGCTCCGATGTTAGCTATGCAAAAAGCCCGTCGAGAACATTCTAGCCGACCTACCTTACCCTTTTGGGCCCTGTTCGAATATGATCTAGGCCGGTGATATTCCTAACTTAGCATTGTTTAAATAAAATCTTCACGATGGCTGAGGTCCTTATGGATAGGTTAGGTACCTATTGTACGTGCCTGTACATATCTTGATATCGGTAGCCATTATGGCAGCTCCACCAATATACTATGTATCAGCCAGGTTTTCAATTCTGGTGGGGGATCGTCATGGCTCAGCAGTCTAGATGGGTCCCTCAGACCACTTACCCAAATTATCTAACGCGGGAAATGGAAAGTGGTTATTGCGGTTCCGACAAAGTAAACATAATGGAAACATTTTTATCTGAGACGTACCTACATAGTAAACAGCGAGTTACGGTAAGTGCTGCACGGCAGCTCACCTTTCTCGTTTCGGCCTTCAATGCTACCATTTATCTAAAACTACCGAGCCTAGTTCACCTCGGGAACCCTGGTCCAGTATCTTGTAAATTCTCCTATTGGTTAACCGAGGAACAACTCGCTGGAGAGATCCATGTCAAATAGCGTATACAGGCACATACCGAATGCTACCACCTCAGCGTTGCATCGTTCGTGATAGTTGTGGAGAGAGAGGCTGCTGCTAAACGCGCATACAAACTAATTTTCAACTGGGCTCCTCTGGGTCATCGTGGGTCTCGTTTTCCTACATACTTAATAGTTAATCTCGCAAATGCTGTCGCCGTATGCAGAAGCTTACGAATCTGGAAATTATTATCTAAGTTTCAGAAACGAAAGCCAGTGCGACGCGTATTCGTTCACCCTCGAACAGGCTGACCCCGGCATTGGACAATCTAAGTTAAATAGATCGTGGGTTATATGCGAAACTCGGGACCGCGTGGTCGAAATCATATACTAACTATGGCGGTTTCATTTGCGATGCAACTACGTACGACGCCTGTTCCAGTGCCGGTAGAATTATCAAAGCGCTGATAGAACTTAGAAAATGCCTAGACACCTAAGGTAGCTAGTTAGGTCGTCGTAATCCGCGGTCTGTAGATTCAACAAGCGCGAGTTTGAGTAACAAGTAACGATGTGACAGTCTGCAAGCGAACCAAACACCCTTGATACGCCTAGACTAGTAGTATGAAGAGTCCCCTCCTCCCCAGTCCTAGCGGCAAAGGAAAAAGCATGCGGAGAGCACAGACGTCAGGAGAATGCGGGGAAGAAAGTTGTATTATCCTTAAAACCAGATCTAACAACTTTCTCAATTCAGAGTCCGAGAAATCTAGCACGAAAGTGAGAGTGACTTAACCACCAAGCTCCAGACTATAATAGTCATGGATTTCTATATTTTGAGTTGTCTTGAGATACGAACTCGAGCCCCTTTGCCTTCTAACCCATTAGGTTAGCAACTCGTTTTACTAAGTATAAGGAAGCTAACCAGACTGCCAGAGCTAGTTACGCAAGTACAGTAAACGTAAGTCTATTATGTTGAGAGGTTAGGTTAGGTAGCTTGCGAATTTTACATGATTTCGTTGTTACACTCTATGAAGGCCAAAACCCTAGATTCTGACTACGTGCCCCTAACTAATCGCATACCCGTTGGCGAATGTTTGAATGACGAGGGAACGAGAAATGTACCACCTACTTGTGATCTTACATACATGTGGAGCGGATGGGTAACCTCTATGCACAGACGTCGATCTAAGATATCGTCTTAGTACATAGTAGTATATGCGGATTATAATTCCTAAGCTATGATGCATTATTACCTCCGTGAAAACGTCATGGCCTATGCGATTATCCACCGTCAAAGCACTTAACGACTAACCGAGGGTTTTTGTCTGCTCAAGAGACTCGGACCATTACTGCATATTAGCTTAGTGAATAAAAAAGAAAAAATTGATTATGTTCTAGGTACGGGTTGTTTAGAGGAAACATCGACGGTATCTCGGGGGGAAGGGGAGGCGAGGGGAACGGGAGGTTGTACAATCCCGTGTAACTATTTAATACACTCTTATCCTCTCGCAATTTACTTAGATAGTTACTGCAAGGGGCATTTACAAGTGCAGATTGTTGGTGGGTTTAATACAGATATAACCTAAGGACATTTAGAGTAGGATTTTCCTTGGTTTTCCCTGCCTTCGCAGCATGACAAGGAATCTGTATACCGGCATGGTATTCACATCACATGAATGCCGGTCGCCGGGAGATTTATTTTTTGGACCGCAGGACTCGACTCCGTTTGCCGCGATTAACTGTGGAGAAGACGATGTTAATACCGTTTTCCTCTCGCTGCACGTCTCACGCCTGATGCAGAAAATGGCCCTCCCACTAGGACTTTTATATATATACCTATATATAAAAGAAACAAGACGGACTCTTATATTGCTAATTCAATTCTGTTTTTGTACCCAATGCTTTCGCCTAGGTCTCTAGTGGAGGCCCAATCCTCGATTAGGTTTAATCATTTCTGTTTTTGGAATTACTGGCCCGGAAGTCTGGGTACTGGTCAAGTAGGTAGGAGGTAGACAAGTATTCCGTAGAATATGATTGCATAAGGGAAAAAACCAATGAGAAGCATCTCTACCTAAGCTATAACTAACTACCTAAGGTAACAGGTAACTAGCAACAAAAGCAAACCTTTTGTTACCCCAAATTGGTACTGCCATGGAACCCTCCTAAAGCTGGCCGTCCAACTCGGAATTTCATGTTGCGAATAGAGAAGGTTACATTGCGATCTTGGGGACGACAATGGTTCTATACAGATGAAGGCTTTTGAATGCGAGAAACTTGATGAAGGGATGTAAATCCTAGTAACATTTCTCGCTGGGCTAATCGGATGACCGTATTTTTACTCCGCTAGTAGCCTTACTTCTCCGGCCTTGGGGTTGTCATCATTACTGTCTGTACCTGGGTAAGATGGAACTTGCCGCGGGGGGGACCTGCCGCCCTGTCGCCGTGTCGCTTACAATGTACTACCTCATACCTACCTCCTATATCTGAGAACTGATAGAAAGAACAAAAGGTAGAAAAAAAAGAAGAAAAATTACGAAAGATAAAAAGAGCAAGGTGTAAACCCTTGTCTGGTCAACCTGGGCTTCCACGCGGTTTCGCGGCACGATCACAAAAGCGACAAGCGCGGACAAGCTTTCTTCTTCACTGGAAGCTAGAAGCGGGATTTCCCAAGCGCAAAACCCAATGAT
Source organism: Daldinia bambusicola (assembly GCA_022478815.1). NCBI lineage: Eukaryota > Fungi > Ascomycota > Sordariomycetes > Xylariales > Hypoxylaceae > Daldinia > Daldinia bambusicola. The sequence continues at coordinate 278,756 of MU284101.1, read as the reverse complement.
TGCCCGCATTTCGAAATTCTGACATCTCCTGCAAGGGTGTGGGTACGTCTTCGACGATGGTACTAGGTATGGTACATGGGACTGGCATTCGCCCTGAAAGAAAAAAAAGAAAAGAGGCTAAGCAAGGAAATCGGTTACGGGCCATGCACTCAGTGGTTTCCGGGCCTTTAGCGCAGACCCACGATCTCCTATTTGGGGAAGAATCCTCTTTTGGGGAATCGACATATTGGAACTACCTAAGATACCTCATATTATGTACCAGGTATTGTATAATACATGCAGGTTATTAACGACCTGTTATACGGTTTACACGCAATAGGTAAGGAGGAACTGAGAAAAAAAGGGTAGGTACCTATTACGCGGTAAGTATATGTTCCATACTATAATGTCAATAGCGGTAACGAGAAATTGATTACTTGTGACTTGAAAATGACAGAAGATGAGACGTTTACCGCTTCGTATACATTCGACGTGCGTGATCAACTCCGCAGAAAAATAAAAGCGACCTTACCTCATCTCACCTACCCAGATACAGATGCTGCATATCAAGTGATGGAAATAGCAGACGAGTTATCGCACGCGAGCCGAGCCTATCCCACCTGCGAGCTTATTCTATCTGCAAGTTCCCAGCGCGGGAGGGGCAATGTGATTTGCGCTTAATGCCTTCTCCTAATCCTTAGTGCCTCTGTTAAAGCTGCGATGCGATACTGCAATGCAGGTGTTCGTTCGGCAGAGTCGACTGCGTCGAAGCTAACTATGATGCAGGTGGTGCATGTGGTGCAGGTGGTGCCGATGGGCTGCCGTTTAACATGCATGGCTGCAAGCGACGGGGGCTGCACGTTACGGGCTACAGGCTTACGGTCTTACAAGTTACAAGCTACCAGCTGCAAGCTAACGCGTATGTCCATGTTCTCTTATTAGCCGCCGTTAAGGGTTTAGGTACCTATATGTGTGTGTGGAAGGTGTGGAAGTCAACATGTTTCGAAACAGAGGGGGCTCATTGGGTAGTTTATTGGTCCATTGTCCCGAGAGCTTTTCCAGTCTCTCTCTCCCCCCTAGCGAAGAATCATGGTACGGCGTGGTCTTCCTGGTTGATCAAATCTGGGCAAGCTGTTATAGATATTGAGAGCTGTTATAGGCAAGGAATACGCAACTTCATCGGTGAGGAGGAGGCTTAACGTTAACTACCTACCTGTTACGTAGCTATCGTATCGATGTATCATTATACCGGTTCTATGAGGTAGTTAGCTTAGAGATGTTCAATCGTCCTTGCTTTTATCGTACTATGTATGATGTATGTGCAACTGAGATTGAAGTGGATCTTTTCAGTGCGACAAGTCGGCTGTGGAATTCTTTAGTACAATACTCTACCCTACAATGCGATTCTTTGCGCTAGTAGTTGAACCAACTTAAAGGGTAAAGGTCGGTAGCAAGGATGACCCTATGTGAGCAAGTGGTTCGGGCATCTGAAACAATGGGGCTGATTGTCACTTCAGAAAATGTACATAGAAAAAGCGAGTCGCGATTTGAGGTCAAGTTTCGACAATTCCCCTGAAACTGGATCGTGGTCACTATTTGCGTGATACCACGACCTCGGAACACAGTCCCGGTTCTTTCTGGGGGGCAATACCCAATACGACGGTACGTAATACATTGCTACGCAATCCATCAGTGGAAGTTATCAAAAGCTCGTGAAAGATAAAAGAAATGGAGGAATTATTGTTTAGTATGATCAATTGACACTACCTAGCTTGATCAATCACTGTCACCGTTACTATTAGTATCATTTTCAAACAAGACCTTCACCATAACAGCATGCAATGATTATATGATGCATCTTACAACTATTATCACCAATTCGTATATAGTGCGGTTTATAAAGTATCTTTCAAGCTGAAGAGGGGGTTGTCTTAGGAGCTTTTATAACAACAGGAATAACAGGCATCCAAACATCAAATTCTCTCCTGTATCTGCTCGACTTAAAGCACGATGTAGCCCAAAATCTCTAAACTTATTTGAATGGGCTCACTATCGGCACCGACCTAAAAGCATGGGAACGCTAAGCATGACTCCTGGTATTTGAATGAGTCTATGAATATATTCATTGTCTATTATATGTTACTTCCAACATACCTAAGGTAGAAACACATTCTATAATAGTATGGTAAAACATCCACTACCATTCACGAGGTGCGCCTTGTAATCGACTAGGTACCTTTTCCGCTAAAGGAAGAGCTTGCTTGGATTTTTGCGTTGTTACCAAAAGATAGATCCACCGATATAAGTGCGAGATAGTAAGGTAACGGATTTAATATCTAAACTGTTGTTACCAAGCTAAGAGTTTTTTTTTTTTTAATCTTCAGCAACTAGGTCGTAATATACTGCTAATGACACACCACATCATTCAGATCATACGGAGCCGTAGGTAGAAGCAGTTCAATATGGTGCTGGTTCCCGTTTACACGATACCTCCTCCTACCCCTCTTCTCCTCGCGTCGTTGGCCTAACTCCTACAATACGTATTTGTAAGTACCTATTACTTATTATTTCCAATTATACTTAATTGAAAACCCCTAACGTCCATACTTGCTTTTCGTACGTGGCACATTGCAAACAAAATTGCTATCTGTATGTAAGATCGAATGTTTGTACAGCGGCTTCACGATGAGGAAGATATTGCCCCGCCACTTCTAATTGGCTGGGAGATGAGCGAAGGGGACTCGAGAAGCTCAAGTAATTCGCATTGATGAATATCAGAAGCACCAATGCAACCTGAAACCCATTGCTGAAATCCCGTGGCAGAAAAAAAAAAAAAAAAAAAGAGCCACGCGATTAATTGAATTGGTTAATCGATTTTTTTCTCGGAATCAGAATAGGGATTGACTTCTCCGCGTCAGGTATTCGTGAACGGGTAGAGTATAAATCTGGTTCATAACTTTGTGTTTGAACTAGTTTAAGTACCTAATCACTTGTACCTGCCTAATATTCAGTCATACGTAGAGGTATTCTATTAACGCGTTTCGCAAATGACAAGGGCTTACCTATATCGTCGCTTTCTCGCTTTCTCGCTTTCTCTTATTGTACCCATTGTATTGAACGCAGCACGTAGGTACCTCATTCACTCGACCCATGTCGTTCAATTGTTAGCAACTCGCTGCTAATGCATTGGTATTATTCTAAACCCCGGAACCTAGCAAATTCCCTTTCTTCTTCTACGTATTAATCCATGATCCCTGACCCCTGGTGGACTAACCTAGTCAATTCTCTTTCGGCGTAACAAACCCCCCCTATGTATGTATTGTACCTATTGTACGTCTCTACCGGCTTGTGCTTAGCTGCCATCTGCATGCGAATTGGGGGAGTCAGCAGTTTCTTGGCCGGTAGCCGGGGACTTCCAATTGATGGCAAGCCTATCGTGACTACCTCTTAGGTATCAACATGTAGCTTAGCTTTCTTAATAATAGGTGCAGGGGGGGAAGGTTGACGGTCGTAAGAGGTACCCAGACTACTATGTAGACTACGTACTCTGGTGAGAATCGACGGTTGAAGCGAAAAAAAAAGAAGCTTATCCTTGCCGTTAACCGTTGCTTTCTCGATTATTATCCGTATCCCCCCCAAAAGACCATCCACACTCTATTGTACATAATAGATTCTCCAATAAACACGGTATTTTATTACATTTACCAGACATTTTGTGATATCTTAATATTATTCTAAACGACAATTTGATACCAACCTTTTTGTTTTATCCTCAACGCCGCAATTATCAACTTATTCGGCAGACAACCCCGAGATAATTCGTTGAAGTGACCCAATATTCATATTATGCCGGGTTCATTTCAAGGCCTTCCTCCATCTGAAGTTCTCGCCTGGCCAAAGCCCTGGAATCTTCTGCCAGCAGCAGCAGATTTCGCACGTACCGGATTGCCCATAGACTTTTCATCGGCGCGGACCTATCCTCACAACTCAATTCGCAACTACCTGAGTGGTAGATAAAACTTTGTGGAAGTATCATTGCAACAACCCTCAGATTTTACTTGGTATCATTATATACCACCACTACCTAAGCCCTTTTCGAGTATTTCTATCTCGACGCCTTTCATTCTCTTTTTGAGCAGATCGCCCGTCTGTTCTTCCCCTTTGGATTTCGTCGGCTTGTATGACATATACCACCGCTCCCATTTGGGATGTGCTCGAGCCCTCTACTTTCCCCTTTGCGATCATCACCTAAGGACTGCATAACCAGGAAAGGAAGTCACCCTATCGCCATCAAGCTTTTCCAGTGCTTCAGAGAGTCGTAATCAAACGCCGATAATACCTATCTTAATCCACAAGTGACGAGACTCGCCCGTCTACCGATACGATACTCCTCACTTGGTACATTTGTTAAGATTTGGCTAACAAAAGGTCACCAGCCACCCTCAATATTTTTTGCCTGGGTGCTCGGTTCATATCGCATCTTTCTCTCAAGCTCCCGTAGACTAGTCTCATCTAGATTCCTATATCCACGTGAGTTTAAGTAACGGGTACCATTGTCCATCGCTTCTGGCTGTAGGGTAGGGTTTAACCCGAGCTCGATCACAGGCTAGTATCTGTTGCTGCTGTGGTTGATTGTAATAATCTAACCCTCGAAGAGATCGAAGAGCATCCCCAGGCCACAAAAGTTTAGACGGCTTGTGCATATAAAGGAGAGACGCGAGACGGCTTTATTACCTTTCTCTTTTGCGTCGACAATAAGAGTTGCAATATCTCATTTCGACCTTAACGACCCAGGTTTTAAGAGGAGCCAACTATAGTTTCGACCAGTTGAAGCTTAGTTTGGTTTATCGGTATTGTCGAACGAATCCCTACCAGGTATGTACGTTTCTGAATATTGTCAGTATTCTCGGGCCTGGCCGTCAGACTTACAGTCATCTCTACTTACACTTGCTACCCCAGAAATACGAACTGAGAAACGGTCTATATCGTCCACCACCACCAACCCCCTCCTAGTTTTGGAGTCTGAAGGCGAAAGTTTGACCATTGGAGTCGTGCACAGGCTTTAGTTCACTGGTAAGTCAGCGATGTCCATTTTGCAAGCAACGGCCTATCTTTCTTGTACTAACCAGCCATCTTCGTAAGATGATATCCCGATTAATTCTTAACTAGTTTATCCATGCTTCCGCTAACCTTTTTTATCCGTTCCTGAAGCTTTCCACTTAGCCCGCTCGTAGCGTCTTGAACTTTCTGGGTATCCTTATAAAACCCAGAGTGGCCTTGCATCTCTAAAATCCATATCCTTTTTGACGCTGGCCATCAAGATCGTGGGCAACTTAATCTCGTATACCTATTCTGGCATGCCTTTTCTGGCTCTCTGCATAGATTTCCAATATCGGTTTGGGCCGAACATCTGGAACCAAGACAGTCCCCACGCATAGATTTCAATCTCGGCGTCGTATCAAGCTCCGCTTGCATACTGTTCCGTACAAGGGTATCGTCCACACTTGGGGCTGCCTTGAACGACCCACGTCATCCCTGCTCTTTGCCTTAAGGGACTCTCCTAGGTATGGTTCCACACCACTCATATACCTTGTGTTTCTTGGCTCGCACTGTAAGACATATAAGTAGTCTCGTTCGCACACTTACACTACTACTATAGATAGGCAATCGGGTCCTAGATCTTGGGGTTATAGACGTTATGGAGTTGATGGAGCTCGTCGATAACGAGCCGACTTCTCGGCCGTTTACGTGCGATTGGGTTACGTGTTCAAAGGTATGTGCTGTCGTTTCCCGACCATACACCGTTACCGTCGCTTACACGATTGTAGAGTTTCAATCGTAAATCCGACCTGCAAAGGCACTATCGCATCCATACGAATGAGAGGCCGTATAAATGTACGATAGAAGGATGCGAAAAAAGTTTTATACAGCGTAGTGCATTAACTGTTCACATCCGAACCCACACCGGCGAGAAGCCCCATCACTGCCAACATCCAGGCTGTGGCAAGCGTTTCTCAGATGTAAGAGCATTATCGGACTTGACAGTATTCAGCAGACCTGCTAACCTTTCCAGTCTTCGAGTTTGGCTCGACATCGTCGCATCCACACTGGGAAGCGACCTTACAAGTGCGCTCATGACGGCTGCCTTAAGAGGTAAGGCGAGTTTTATCGCCTTTAGAGGTACTTGCTAACGCTTCTTGCAGTTTCTGCCGAAAGACAACCATGGTTAAACACCAACGTCGGTCCCACCAGAGGGGAGGTGCAACGACTGAAAGTAACGAGTTCTCGGAATCCGATGACGGCGGGAGCCCTCCCACTCCTGAAAATCCAGGCTCGTGGTCAGCCAGCCAGGCACCAGATGGGCCTCCAAATGCTGAGCACCAAGCTGCTCAGCGAATGCCGCCTTTCGGTGACGTACGTCCGTACCCTATGTCGCAACAGTATGGGCAGCATACTAGGTTTACTAGCATCGAAGAATGGCAAAGCAATTCGGTCCGGCCAAGCGATTCGGCCCGGCCCGTCCAGTATGCTGGGGTTTCAATGTATCAGCAGACTGTTAATCTTCCGTATTTTTGTCGCTATGTGACGGAGCAGGACAACCCGGGTATTGCGACGTTAAATACGGAACAGATGCATCAATCCGAGCAGCAATCCGAGCAGCCATCGTTGGAGAACCCGTATGCTGTGCCTAATATGGCCAACACGATCCAAAGTAGCCCTGACGGGTTTACTACTCCGGTTCCAGGTCCTAGCCCATCAGGTCAAGACGGTTTTTATACACATGTGCCTCCGCATACGACGACGTATCCGGTAGGTTCAACGCCTGCTGTAGATCAGCCAATGATGCAGTTTTCTCAGCAAGTGCATCTACCGGTTCGTTCTCAACCTTTGCAAGCTCAGTTGTCATCGAGACAACACCTTCAGCCTCGGCTGTCCCCTATGCAGCAGGTCCAGCCCCAGGCCGCGCCAATACAGCAGGTCGAGTCCCCGGCAGGTTACCAGCTGACGGCACAAGAGCAAGATTGGTTCAACATTGCACCTTATCAACCGCCGGCTGGAGTTTCCACCGTCATGGACCTACAGACTTTCGAACTCGGAGTAGGCTGTGGATGGGCCATCAAGCCGGATCTTGGCGACCCGTCAATGCAAATGCCTAGCGACAGAATCAACGAAATGTGATCAGTCGAACTCGGCATATGTAATCCACACATTTCCATTCTCTTGACGAATGCTTCGCGGAAGTTGTCGGCACATATTTTGGTCTAGTTAATATCCTTCATAATCCCGTTACGAGCCTCCGACCTGCTCTTGTACTATTTATTATATTTTCTCATTTGTTTTGTCTCTATTTTTTTAATGCCGGATACCGGGGTCCCCTTTTACCCTCACGTAGGGCAAGGGAAGCGTTTTTTGGGACTTGGTTCCGTGCCATAGCCTAGATCAGCTCTGATGATGTCCCGACTGTCCCTTAACGATACGGAACATAATGCTTTTTACGGAGATCCGACCACCCCTTTCAGTCGGTTGAGCTGGATGGGTAAAGCCAACCCGAGAAGGGAATGAGCGAGAGAAGTCGGCGATGTAATTGATATGGTGTATCAAGAGTAGGGAAGGATTTGAATTTCCTTAGTTTGGTTGGGATGGTGAAGGCTTCTAGGTTTTGTGCTGTTACCACGGTAGAGGCGTGTCTTGTATTATCGTTGCAAAATGTTATCGGTAATTGATAACATGGGCGTTGGGGGTGAAAAAATGGGTTACGGGATTACGTACCGCTATGCAGTATTGCTAAGGTACCTTGAGGAAGGCACGTGTAAATATTATTTGAAGTAGTCAAGATATCTTGGATAAAATATCTATGGTTTTGATACAGGGGTGCTTCGATCTAAAGAACATATGTACGTTAGGTACCTATATATATACGTTCGCCATTGCATTAGTTGTATCTATCATATCTAGGTATACAAGGTACCTAATATCATAGATGTTTGAAATGGTTGACAAGATAGTGCTGGAAGAAATAACAGGATCAGAGAGGAAGAGAGGGTTAGGTATCTATTTATATCAAGTTGTAAGAAATCAGGTAAAAAAAAAAAAAAAGAAAAAAAAAAAGAAGCAAGGCTTTAACTATTTAAGTGGCGCCGGATTTCCTATTCGTCCAAGTTTGTCTTGCTACAAGAGTTGGACACCGAACGCTTTTAAGCTTCAAATGCTGCATGTCAAAGCCTAAATATAAATACATATCTGCGTTAGGTCTGGCACCTACAATATCTACAATACCCTACCCAGCTGCCTATGTGAGATAGTCTTAAGGGAGGGTGGGTTACTGAGGTCGGTAGTCATACCTTAGGTAGGTAGGTATTTGGGAAGGAAGAAAAAAAAAAAAGAAATTTAAAACTAAAGAACTGCTACCGAGCTGAAATGCAAGCCTGCATCCTTCGGGGCGAAATTAGGCTTCTTTATTCTTTTAAACTGTTTCATGTGACTAAATCTTGACTAACAAGATAGGTTGAGACAATGGCAATAAATAGGCGGCGAAGATGTTCCTACATATAGGTAATCTGAAGTTCAATGCATTGGATAAAGTACCTCCTAAGCGTACGGACGGATAAATATTCTCTATGACGATAACGGTGTCAATGTTGTCTCTTTGCATAGCGAGCCTAAGGTCAAAACTTGTCTTAACGTGGGAGGTAAAGAATATCATCATCTTTGATCCTTTAATATCTTGCATGCTAATGCGGCAATTTACCTCATACTTCGAATGCGACAGAACGCCCATAGGCTGTTGCTAGGTTTAGTTCGGGTTAGGTATTGTGGCGTCAAGCTCCTCTCCACGTGTGAGTATTCAACTAGCGATCCGCCAGGAAAAGAAAGACATTGGGAATCTGGTCGCATTTTACTACTTAGTTTAGCTACGTTGCATTGCATGTCGTACCTACATAGGTACCGAGGGATCATGACGTGGTGTATGGGAGTACTTTTTTTTTTTTTTTTTTTTTTTTTTTTTGGGGGCGCCAACATATCTAATGTAAGTCTCACATATACTCGGATAGTTACCAACTACGCGAAAGTTTTATATGCTGATACTTAAAGGGGACCTTGAGTATAAACTGGTGTAAGGGGACGGACAACACGGAGAGGATATGGTTAAGCACTCACATGTGGTGATACACATACAGCAACACATAACCTCTAAATAGTTGCAATTGGCTTTACTAGCTAGTTGCGCATTGCTATTATGAGTAACTGAGCAACAAATAGAGTTAACAAACGCTTTTCAAGCTTCTGCTCAAAACGCAGTCCTTCCGGTCTTAATAGTCTTCAGCACACCCTCATCCGCAAGCTTCTCCCACATGTTCCACAGCATAAAGTCGCAGCCTCTCTTGGCAATGACGCTGACCGTCACCGGAACCATCTCCTCGACGAAGGTCACGTTGCTCGGATACGGGACCTGCCCGATGGGAATCGTCATGTCCACGCAGCCGTAGATGGGGCACAGGCTGGCCCCGTTGATGCCCGCGGTCGGCGGTGTCACGGCTAGGAAGGCCGTCGTGTTGGGGTCGCTGTTCAGGGACTCCTCCCGGTAGCTCGGCAGCCCGCCCGTGCCGATGTCCCACAGCATGACGCTTTCGCTGCACGACTCCGGCGTCGAGTACAGTATCGCCGATTCGAACCAGTCCACAGCCGCGCGCTTCACGCTCAGCGATCGGTTGTACAGCTCGTCGGTATACAGCGATTCATCGTACGCTTTCCATCTCTGTCGCTGCGCCGGGTCGATGGGCGGGAAGCGCCCCTCGTGTCGTTCCCGCCACGCGGAGATCAGGGGCTTGCCTACCTGGCGATACTGCGTTATGGTATTAATCACGGCCGTCGCGTTATCCAGGGCGTCGTATTTCGGGACCTCGTCGGTTGTGTTGCCCACAACGGCCGTCAAGTTGAACTCCTCAACCGTCATCCCGAAGACCGCGGTAAGGTTCCGGACGAACCCCTGGAGCACCTCTTCCGCGGCAGGGTTCTTCAGCGGCAGATAGTCCGTAAGGTACAAGACCCGCTTCGGGAAGCCGTACGAGTCGGGCGCTTCGACCGGGCTCAACCCCGTAATCGAAGTGTCCTGGCACATCTGCGGGGCGTACCAGCTCTTCGCGAAGCGCACCCAGTCGCGCACGCTGCGGGCGAATATCCCCGCCGTGTCGGTCGCCGCGCCCAGCGGCATGACCCCGGCAAGCGTCATGAGCCCCTGGCTCGGCCGGTTCCCGTACGTGCCCGAGACGGCGGCGGGCCGGCGCATCGACGACCCGGTGTCGGACCCGACCGCGAAGTCGAGCCAGGCGTACGCGGCGACCGCGCACCCGCCGCCCGACGACGACGCCGAGCACGTCAGCCACCCGTCGCCGCGTGGGTTGAACGGGGGGTGCGCGTCCTGCCAGTCCCACGGGTCCGCGCCCGACGCGAACTGCGACAGCTTGTACTTGCCGACCAGGACGCCGCCCAGATCCACAATCCGCTGGACGGAGGGTGCGGTCTCGTTCGCAGCTTCGACGATCGAAGCCCACGCTCGGCTCCCGCCCGAGGTGGCGAGGCCTTTCATGTCGAACAGGTCCTTGACCGCGACCCGCAACCCGGCGAGAGGGCGCGGGTCCCCCCAGCTGTGGATGCGGGAGGGGACGGGGATCAGCGGGTCCCAGGACCGCGGCTGGAAGATCTCCACGGGGGCGAAGGTGCCTTCCCCGTCGTCGGAGTCGTACGTGCCGTAGAGGAAGTTGCGGTGGGTGTCGCGGTGCAGCCGGTACACTGCTCCGAGGGCTATCAAGTCCTCGGAAATCAAGGCGGCGTACGGACCGGCGGTGAGGTTGGGGCTGCTAATGGCGTCTGTATCCCCGAGGTAGGTTACTTCGATGTCTGTGGGGTCTTTAATATAATAGATACCAGTTAGTTAGATTAACTAGAGGTAATTAACTCTTGAGAGTTTGGCTTCCTTGTGGGTATTTGCACGACCCCGTCAGAATCGGGATATGTATTCCGCCAAACTTACAACAGCCAATGCTTTCGAAACTGGTGTCTAAAATTAAATGCTGCGGTGCGAGATAGTTTAGATATTGCAGCGCACTCGCATCGAGGGTGGTTGTTGTCGTTGTCGTCGCCGTCTGGCCGCTGGCGTTACTCGTGCCATTGTTCCCGATGTATATCCCCTCCAAGAAGTCATCGGAAAACACGTCGTCGCCGGCTGATAAGTAGCTCTCGATCACAGCTCGTAAGTATTCTGCAGTCACGACTTCTCTGTCGGTCAATACCGCGGTGAGCGGCACTAGCGAGCCTTGCCAGTTTGCTGCCGTGGCCTGACCATTCCCGTCCCCGCCGAGGAGGATCGCCGCCTTAGGGTGTCGGATGTTAGCCAGGTAGGTCCTGTCTCCAAGGCCGAACTCGACGTCACCGTGTCGTGTAGTCTGCAGGTGTTCGAGAGGGGCCCGTTTCACAGGTCTCGCCCACGATGCCAATGCCTTAACAGGTAATATTAAGCACGCGCATAAAAGGAACCATATACTACCTCGAGGGTTCGAACCGGAAATACCCATCTTAAAGCTCCGGCTGGGTAGATTTTAGGGGGTTACGTGTGAACTTTGAAGTGTCTTCTTCCCCCGCCTCCCGCATCAGGGTCCATCCCATGACGGCTGCCCGCGGTTTATATCTACATATCTCCTGACTCAAACAAAAACACATACACATTATCATTGGTATCTGTCTATCTATCTATCTTAGGTATCTATCCTTCTCCCCACTTCCCCCTCCTCCAGTCGAACTGGGAGATGATATCTTATCTTCGTGCAAGTCCCCGTGGGTTGTCTTCCGCGTTTTCTTGGCAGCGTCCTTCGGATGCTGCCATAGAGCAAACCGACGTTGCATTGCAGCCTTTTCGTCCTTCACCGGCCTGGGCATGAGAAGGATGAAGGGTGTCACTTGCCAGGATGTGGTTGGATGATCGGCAGGTTCCCGACCATTCCCGTTGGTTATATACGGCTCGGGATGGGACCTGGCACATGGGGTTCGCGCAGGTAGTTCTTATCATAACATTTTGAAAATCCCATCCATGATATAGATAGACCCCGTTCCGTCTAGGAGATGCACGTATATGCGGATTAGGAGAGGTGCTTCTTCCGGCTGGTAGTCTGCCTGCCCATAACTATACCGTGGACTTTGGTGTACATGTTTATTGGGGACATCTATTGGGGATTGCTCACTATTGCATGATTGAGGTATGCCGAAACTAATTTCTGCATGTAGTTGATATCGAATTGTTTATTGCTTTTAAAGTTTCCTGTTTAGAAATGCCATTTCCATTTCCAACCACTTGATTCTCGCTATCGGTAATACACTGTGTTATGGTAGTGCGGCTATTCGTCTGATGTGCTTCTGCCGCCGTCTCACACATTAGGTTAAGCATCTATGTTTTAAGGTAATAACAATATAAGCTTAGAGGGGATGGAAAAGGGAGAGAATGCTGGGAAACTTGATGGTTTAGGGATCAATGAGTGAAAGAGATCTCACAAAACCCGCGAGCAATTATATCAGATCTTTTACATTATGGGATAACTATGAGATCTTATGGGTTTAAAAGGTTAAGATGAAGCCTTCAGTCAACTAATATATGGTAGAAACATGTTAAGCCAAGTTGGGTACTTGATAGAACGCATGTCGGAAGCTATCTATCTGGGTACCTGCATAAGAGGTAGACAGCGGGGAACATTTGCGACGCCCACCGAGCGAGCTTAGAGCGATTTTCATCCCGGCATCGAAGGTGAAGCGGAGTAAAACTTACGGTTTTGCCACGCCGAGGGACGAGCCGTCCCACTCGGGCGACCTCTTCGTGACCAACCGATTAGCCTATGTAGAAATTCTCTATGCATTTTCTAATTTCGCTTTTTCTTGTAGGTAGTATATCGCCTTAGCATCGAATTTTTAATCAATTCGTTCATGATATAAGGATTCGAGTTACAATGAAAGCATCTTATCGTTTACTACTTAACCTAAACACCTGTCGTTAAGTTACAATTCCCCGGGTCGAATGAACAGTTAATATTATGTAAAAATCTTTTGTCCCCTTTTTCTTGAGACTTTGAGTGGGGGATGCCATGCCTTCGGGGACTACGAGTAACCTAAAAGTGGCCACTGCTTAATATGGCAATATTAGGAGAAAACATGCCACTATTCCTTAGCTTCTTTTCTTGTCCAGTATAAACTCGATAAGAAGAAAAATAATAATAATAGCTAGCTAGGATACAGGTTGAAAAGGATAGCTCATATTTATTTTCAAGCGAAGGATTAATTTGGGCTAGCTGTTCTACCTATATCATCTCCTAAGTGGTTCCCGGCACTTGGGTAGTTCACCGGTTGCTTCCGACCGGTCTAGAATAAAAGTGCGCGCTGGCTCCGTGGCAACTCAAACGTCTCAGAGAGGATCCGGGAATTAGGAATGGGTACCTATATGCACGAAATTCTCCAAAGGAGGGGCCCGCGTGGCAAAATCCAAAATCCCATCTACCCCAGCATGGGATTCTTGAAGATGCCGCCCCCCCTTCGAAGAATCCATACAAGACAATACATACGCCCCTTGTCCATTTAAAACGAGCCCCCCTACATACTACCGGCTTTCCGTAAACCTTCTACTACTACCTACCTGAGGTACTATGGTTTTCGCTCCTTTTTTCTAACCACCATCTCAACCATGGCTGCAAAGCTATCACTGAACTCGTTACCGTACGAGGTACGCCAAACGATATATTCTCTTGTGGCGCGGCAGACTGACTCTGACGGCTGGCGAAAAGGGCCAGCCCCATCCATCGCACATTATGCAACGGTGTCCAGGGAGTGGCAGGAGGAATTCGTCGAACCCATCACCTTCAAGGTCATCCGCGTGACCCCGAAGCGGCTCAAGTCCTTCTGCCAGATCGTCACCTCGCCGCGGCGCAGGGCGATCGTGCAGACCATCTGCTTCCACGTCTCGCTCGACAAGTACGAACCCCACCTCGACGGCGAGCAGGAGACCTCCGCGGAGAGGCGCCGGAGCACCGAGATCCTAACCGTGGCTCTAGGGAATTTCTTCCGGGCGATGACAAAGTGGAAGAAGAGCGATACGTCCCCCCTAGGCCTCGATTTTCACCTTCTCGTCGACTCGCCTAGCGATACGTCGACTCTGGTCGGTAGGAACGGGGGCTCCCTCGTGACAGGTAGGGCTCTAATGTCGTACCTGAAAATCGACTTCGAGGCTGTCTCATTGCCGCATATCGACATCTTCAGCGGCTTCCGGTGCACGGGGAGACACTTGCAACCGACATCTATCCTAGCTATCGTGTCTCGGCTCCAGACTTTAGAGTATCTCGACGTCGAGCTTAACCACGACTCAACACGCCATCGAGATGTCAAGCAAAGAAACAGTTAGTGGTACCATTCACTGTTTCAGTTTTCGTTATCCCCCCTCCCCCCTCTCTCCTTTATCCAGTATAGTCTTGGTGGAGCCGTCATATCGACGGTTTATTAATGAAATTCTCTCGCTAACCGTGGACACTTACACACGTAATCAGGCTTTGCCCTAGGCCTCCAATATGCGGAAACCGTCCGAGTCCTCAGCCTGCGGCGGCCGAGCCCGATGCTAACACCGGCGCCCGCGCCGCCGAAGCAGCCGTGGTCGTCCTTCTACGCGCACATGCGGGCGTTCAGCCAGCAGTGCGAGTCGTTCGAGTTCGACGACTGCATCGACGCGGTGCAGTTCTTCACGCCGTTCCTGCTGGGGCCGGGGATACTGCCGGCGGAGGCGGCGCCGCCCAAGAGCCAGGAGGCGCCGTTCTGGGCGCGCCTGAAGCGCCTGAACATCCGCAACTCGTACATGATGAAGGCGCCGTACCTGCGCGTCGCCAACCGCGTCGAGGCCCTCGCCTCCGTGCACAACGTCCTCGTCGCCGTCGGCCGCGCCACCCGCCGCATGCCGGGCCTGCTGTTCGTCCGCGTCTGCCAGTACGTGCTCACCGACGGCCAGCTCGAGTGGTTCGTGCTCACGTACGAGTACCACTCCGGGAAGGCGGTTGTGCGCACCAAGGG
Source organism: Daldinia bambusicola (assembly GCA_022478815.1). Taxonomy (NCBI): domain Eukaryota; kingdom Fungi; phylum Ascomycota; class Sordariomycetes; order Xylariales; family Hypoxylaceae; genus Daldinia; species Daldinia bambusicola. The sequence continues at coordinate 263,687 of MU284101.1, read as the reverse complement.
GTTCGTGCCGGGCAGGTTGATGGCCAATGCCTGGAGGGATTCCGCGGCGAGTAAGGGGATCAAGCTTTTGATTCACCACGATAAGAACGATACTAATGCTCCCGAGCTCTGAATGAATGATTTCTTTTAGCTATTGGCGTGTCGTAGGGGAACTGGGAATTGTTCATATAATATGGTAGGTAGCGAGGAGTTAGTTGCGAGAGAGGGATAGGTTAGGTACATATATATCCCTTCCTGTCTATTGCATGTTGCATGGTCTTCGAATTTTCGCTTGGTCGATGGAATGGAACTGTACCGTCGAACATACGTAGCCGTCTAACCTAGGTCTTAGGTTGTATATTTAGAGTTGAACATTAAAGAATCCTGGGTACGGTTGAATAAAATACAACGAAAGTGAATCGCGATATAGTCTATACTTCCTAGCACCCGTTTAAGTAAAATCTTACTAGGATCTAATATAAGTATCACTTTCTTAATTTTAGTACCAAGACAAGATTCCTTGGTATCAATATTAGGAAGGATAAGTAGAATATCTCCGTTGTGATTATCACTGCAAGTCTACCTAAGTAATTACATAGCAATTGGGAAGCAACCACTACTGGAATCTCTTTCTGAATCAGTGATCACTGAGCTCCTCCATGTCCTCTGGAATCGAGCCGACTGGCCCAATGGGTTCCATTTCCATCACCATGTCTCGCACCTCCTCCAGCATACTTTTCATGCACTCCTTCTGGGCCTGCAGTGCCTTTTCAAGTACATTGAAGATGCTAGGACTCATTATCAATATACTGCCGTTGCCATAATAACAGGCGTTAACGCATTCAAGGAGATCCCGCGTAGAGTTTTTGAGGAGATTGATAATTTTTTGGAATTTAGAGAAGACATCCCCAGAAAATCCTTCTGGCGCAAATTCCCGAGGCGCATGCTCTTGGCCGGATATATTCAATTGAAGACTGACCACTCCTTCCTTTACCTTCTGCTCCTTCTCCCTTTAGTATCGTGAAGGCGAGGATAGGTTAGGTAGCTTGATTTCCTCGATGGACGAGGTATTGCGCGACTTTCTCCTTTGAAGGCCACCATATAGCCATATCCTTTATATATAGCAGGTAGGTTTAATAATAGTATAGGAGGTGGTTTGTGTAACTGGTAAGTAATAGATACCTAAGATTTCCTATTGGGAAACATCAGAGCTGTATACTGTTTGCATGATTGATAGGTTATTGAAAACATATTCGATGAACTGTAGCAGTGAAACAGTCCTTCTTCTTGCTTAATTGCTTCCATAAAACAAAATAAGAGATGTAGATCTTGTTCGTTCCTGCAGTTGACCGTGGAAATCATATTCGAATTTTATCTAGGTACCTGAAATATGTAACCTCTTGGAACTAGAAAGGCAGCATTCATGTTGTCGAGAAAAATATTCAGAAATACCTATCCAAAACTTATGTCCAAGTAACGTGTTATTTGTTTCTGCTAGAATCGAAATATTTCAACCTTATAGCCGCTCTGTCGCATGATTAAACGAGCTTCATTGGATTCGGAATTACCATAACACCATGTTAATTCCGGGCTCTCATATCATTACTCCACAAATCAATAATCGTTGCTTGTACGATGTTCGATATAGTGTATTTGCTTGTGATAGTGTTTTGTCCGTGCTTATAAATACAACTTATAGAAATCAATAGCTGTTACTTTTGATTTCTCACCTGACAAACACACGGTGTTTAACGCTCATGTTGGTTATGACTCACAGACATATGTACTTATCTTTATAGGGTAGTAGCCAGGGTAATAAGGGTGTCGGTGTCGTTCATTCGTTCTCACATGCGACGATACAGATGGAGATAGATGGTTAAGAGGTTTCAAGGTGGAGATTAATTAGGGTGAGATATTACGGTGAGTTAGTGATACGGGACTAGCCGACTTGTAAACGCCGAAAGGCTAATTAACAACCGGCTGACGCATAAGACTTTTCCAGCTGCTTTTGCCGAAATACGACGCCGATTAGTCCGGTGCCCTAACTAAGGCACACGCTGGACTATTTCGGCCTTTACTTTAAGACCTACGGAAGCTTCTCCATGGAAGATGGGAGAAGATAATTTCGGATATCATCAAGAGCCGGCGAATCTATACCCCTTTATTCATGACTCACACCGGTACATGTTCTCATTGCTTTACGGCAGTTAGAAAGAAAAAAAATAGGAGCTAGCGAATAGAGACAACGTTGAACGTTGGATGAGTACTATGTAGTTAGGTGTTGATCCAATAATAGCTGCTATTCCCGAAAAGATTTGGTGGAGTGAACTAAGCTTGACTTGCGTAGTGACGTCGCTATCTTCTGTGGGAACCCCGCGATGTTGCAATAAGTTCCATTAATCACCCGCGGATGAATATGGAATGGAGGGGTTATCGAAATAGTTCCTGAAGTATATATAAGGTAGGTCCGTAGTTCAACCTTGAGGGCAGAAGCTTCAAGCAGGTTCAAAAGGCACTCTTCTCCTATCGACACCATACCTTTAGACACCTACCACTTAGATATCCCACGTAATAAATCTATCAGAGAAGAAACACGAAAATAAACTCTCAAAATGCCTAAGGTTTTGCTAACAGGAGGTTCCGGATTTATTGCCGGTGAGTTATGACCCGTACAACTAAGTAATTCCGCGAACCCACCACCAACATTGACGGATTCTCTTAGCCCACGTCCTCGAGCTTCTGCTCAAGAGGGGGTACGAGGTGCTAACGACGGTGCGCTCCGAGACCAAGGCCTCCCAGATTCGCGCCAAATACCCCGACGCGAAGCTCTCGGTAGCCATTGTGCCGAACATCGCGGTGCCCAACGCCTTCGACGAGGTGATCAAGAACAACCCCGACATCGACTACGTGCAGCACACAGCGTCCCCCTTCCACTTCAAGTTCACAGACGCTCGCACGGAACTGCTGGACCCGGCTATCAACGGCACCAAGGGCATCCTCCAGGCCATCGCCAAGCATGCGCCTAGCGTCAAGCGTGTTATCGTCACGAGCTCCTTCGCTGCTATCATGTCCGAGAACAAGATGAGCGACACCACGAAGGTCTTCAGCGAAGCAGACTGGAACCCAAGCACGTGAGTCAGGCAATTGGCAGCATTTCTTCACAAGCAACTATCAGAGGACTAAATTTTAAAAAAATACAGGTACGAGGACGGACTCAAGGGACCTCCACCGACATCCTACCGGGTATCAAAGAAATACGCCGAAAAAGCGGCGTGGGACTTCGTCGCGCAGGAGAAGCCCAAGTTCGACCTGGCGACAATCTGCCCGCCGATGGTCTTCGGCCCCGTGGCGCACCACCTCGACTCCCTGCGGGACATCAACACGAGCGACCAGCGGTTCGTCGACCTGATCCAAGGCAAGTGGAACGAGGAGATCCCGACCTCCGGCGTGTGGCTGTGGGTCGACGTCCGCGACGTCGCCCTCGCCCACGTCAAGGCCATGGAGGTCCCCGAGGCCGGCGGCCAGCGCTTCTTCACCACCGCCGGGTTCTACGACAACGTGCGCATCGCGCGCGCCGTCCGCGACGGGTTCCCGGACCTGGCGGCCGCGGGGAAATTGCCAGGCGACAACGTCAAGCTCGCTCCCGGCGCGGAGAAGCCCGCAGAGACGTTTGGCTACGATAACTCGCGCACCAGCAAGGTCCTGGGCATCGATTGGATTCCCATCGAGAAGTCGGCCGTGGACACGGTCAAGAGCCTGCTTGAAATCCCCGCCTGAAGAAATCCGACTGGTTGACAGGTTGAATACCCGGAAAGACGTTCGAAAACGTGGCGCACTCTCACACTACGTATCACCTCGAATACCTCCCGCTAGACTTTAGATAGATAAATCAAAGCCAATAACAGGTACCTAACCTAAGGAAAGTAAAATACAAAAATAAGATTATTTGTATCTAGGACTTAAGGCTTACGATAACATTTTCGTTTATTTTACTACCGCTGGAAGTGCTCAAAAAGCTACCGTTGAAAGATGATGGTGTTGTATATTTTGGTAGGACGTGCGCCAATGAAGTTTGAACGGGGGGAAAAGGGGGGGCTATCTTTTTTAGGATCCTAGCCCCTGACTTCTAGACCCAACGTCCGCCGATGCGCTGGAAAGTTATATATAGATCAGCCACATGGCATTTCTAGGCACAGAATTCCAAATCAGAATACAGGTAGCTAATTAGAAATCGAATATCATATATTTGTCAACTGTCAGTAATTGATTGGTCGTCACCGCAAAGGTATCCATCTGCATCAATTTCTGCGTATAGATCCCGCGTATACTGAAGAACATGATAGGAGCAAGATACGACTAGAATCCCCCTCCCCCCAACCAAAATTAATGGGCATCACCACCAGCACCACCCGCATTCGCCAGCATCTTCTCAAGTACTTTTGTAGCCTCGTACGTATCCACGAACTCTAAGATCTGGGCGACGCGGGTGCCGTCCTCGGAGAAAGTAAGGTCCCAGATGAGCTCGACCCTGGTAACAGCGCCGTCGGCCGTAGTGACAGCCTGCTCGGTCCACAGGGTGGCCCTGCGCTGTGCCGGGTCGATCGTCGTCCTGCTGACCGTCTGCGACACGGCCCGCATCGTCGCCAGCTCGACGCGCATCTGCGCCTCGTAGTCCGCGTTCGAGATTTGCGCCTTGAAGAACTGCGGGTACCGCGCGACGAACGACGCCGGCCGGTACACGCGCAAGCAGTCGTCCGTCAGGACCGCCGAGAATATGGATGGGTCCCGGTTCTTCACCCCCAGGTCGTTGTTCGCTAGGAACCTGTCGATTGTCTTCTGTATGACTGCTCGTAGATCTGCCATGGCTAGTATGGTGGTGTCAGGACCGAGGTTAGGTAGGTATCTAAGGGTATATCATACCGACGCTTAGGTGCCTAGGGATTGATGTCCGGGCTGAATCGAATCGAAGCCCCCGTAAAGACTGGGTCGAAAATTTACGGCTAATATCAAAGATAAAGTAGAAAGGAACTTCGTATAAACTAGGAAAGAGGAAAACTGGCATGATTTATATTCCAAATATTTGATCCTGCTTATAGTGGTCCGCAGCTTTCTCACCACTACTCTTCATTTAATCCCCGAAGCTGTGCCGCAATAGAAACTTACACCTAAGATCAAAAAGCGGCAAAACTGGCCTGGGCGACTCTTGGGTTATGCAGGTTTTCGTATTCCTCTTTTGATCGCTCAACTCGAAAAATGCAGGTACTGAATAGCAATACTTAGTATTTCACCGAAGAGCACATTTATACTGTAGCGATCAAGGAACTGCTTGATGATTTTAAGGTTTGTCATCTAAGACAGGTAGAAAAAAGAACAAAGGGAGGGTATCAATGCATGTTTATTAGCCCCAATATTAGAAGGATTGACGAACGAACTTCATGGCCGCTTAACTGCCATGGTAACTGTCTATCATTGATTTGCGAAGCTAACCCACAAGCAAACCGTATATAAACGGAATAGGCCATTATAGACCCTTTGCGGCCCAAGAGAAACGTATAACCGTCTCTACCTATAGCCCCCCTGAAGACCATCCATTTTTGCTATGCCTTTGGATGATGATATCATTCCCCGTAATTTGGTAGTACACAATTTGCAGAACTTAGGTAGAACCCCTTTAGCCTGCCGTTGTATCCATGACATTCTCTTCTGATGCCTTGGCTCGAGCAGCTGCTATCCGCTCCGCTTTCCATTCCTCGATCCTGGAACGTAGGTCATTAGCCGGTATCACATCGTCGATAGTCATAGGCTTCCGAGTGAAGGGATCTAGCGGGTTAGAGAGCAATTGCTGCACAATAGTCGACCGATCGACAATATTATGCGACGGGAGAATAACCGGATCGGTCATCAGTTCACCCATCAGAGGATCCTCAAATTCATCAGGCACTTCGCCTAGGTCGAGTTCGGCTTGATCCAGACGTTGCTTAGCTTCGGCAAACTGTTCTACTAGAGATTTCCAAGTAGAGATAACTTCTGGGGCCGCATGAAGACTACGTAGCATCACATTAGTTGCTTCATTGAAGTTGCCCGGTTTGTATGAGCGACCGTCGGCGGCAACCGCCTCGATGAAGGCAGGCTTCGGTGACAGGTTGATATATATGTCTATGAAGTCAGACAAGAGGGTCTTCGGGTCGAAATGATATTTCCTGGCGTCCTGCACTTTAAGGTTGCCCCGTTTTGGCCCAACTAGAGATTCCAGATTGTAGTTTAGCATGCCCGCTAACCGAGTTACTATCTCAGGCATAGTAAAAGCGTCGCGTAATGCCGCCGTGAATAGTTTCATCATCCCCATAGTATCGTTCACTAACTGCATCCAGGACTGGCACTGCTGTTCCGCAGATTCTAGGTCCGATCTGACCTTCTCCTTGTCTTCAGGAGATAGTGTTTCGTCTTGTAATTGCTTCTGATAATCGTGTATCTTGACCAGCTTGGTCAATGCCTCATCTAGTAAGTATGTGGCATCGTTTAGAAGCAAGTTTACAAATTGCACAAAGAATTGCCGATTAACCCTAGACATGCTTAGTTGAAGCCGTTCATGTATTAGCCTTGTTTTAACTAACCTGCTTTCTCGGCTGAGTTGATCCTTGTAGACGCTATTCGGCCAGATACATTTGATAACCTGGAATATCTCGTAACGGATATTGAATTTATCGTAAAATGCGGAACTAACACCGCTATGTTCACATTCTGATACTGTTAGTACGTAGAAACTAAAAAAAAAATTACGATGTAACTTACCAATGTAAAACTTCATAAGTGAATGTAGGAGGTGCTCATTGGCAAACTTCGACCCGACCAGAGTATCGCCCAGAACTCCCCTACTAAGATGATATAATGGCCACGTCCCAGAGAACAACAGGGTGACGAGTGAGGACTTGAGATAAGGATTTTTGATATACTCCGAGGATCTCAAGAAGGTGATGCATAGCGTAATGATCTCGTCTCCGACAGCGGACACCAAAATCTGAGGCAAGAAACTGGTACACAAATTAGCATTCACCTGGCGTAGGAGGTCCATTGGAGATACATACCGGAAAACAAACTTGAAATTCTCGACTACATCCTGCAGGGCATACTCTGGAAGGCACCTGAAAGCATCGGGTTGGTCGGCAGGGAGAGGGAGTGTAAAATCTTTGCCTGGTTTGTAGTCCGTCCCACTAGCGATTCGGAGGAGCCACACGGACACGTATCTCATAAATTGCAAGGATAGTGTCTGCATAGACGAGTCCAATACGACCCCCTCAATCGAATACTTGAGTGCTATATGTTTTTCAACAGCGTTGATAGCGTTCTGGTGATGCTGCCTTGCCACGGCGAGACGCAATGGGTCCTAATCTTGTTAGTAAAAATAAAAGAAATCTCTCTTCGGGAGAAAAGCGACTCACGTTCTGTAGCTTGGGTATCTCCTCTTCCATCTGTTTTATAACTCCCTCAACATACTTGATATCTTTGTCAAGATCCTTGAGTTTCGAGTTTGTTGCCCCGAGGCCATAATGGTGTGCGGCTAGGGTCAAAAAGAATACTTCTGAGATGAAATTAGAAGATCCGGGTACTTTTGCTCTGTAGAATGCGTCCGAGGTCGCCTGGTCAGCATTGAGCTTGGTCTCGTCACTTATATCGACTCGAGGGCTACGCCGTAAATAGTCAACATCGATCTTATCTACCTTGGAAAACGTGGTATCCATAAAAGGTTGACATAGTTGATCTAGAATGGCTGTTACGTTGACCATGAAGCCATCTGAGGCGACTTCTGCTGGCTTGACCTGAAGAGCCCGCCTTTTATGGTTTGCATTTACCACAAATGCAAACCAGTCGAGGGTACTGTTTCGAGCCCTTGGGCTTGCGCGAACGAAGGCATTCGTAATGCTCGTAAGGTCGCCTTGATGAGCCTTCAGCGTCATTTGGAGAGCACTTTGGGATGACTTCACGTGGCCTGGATCGATTGTTCGCGGACTGGCAAAATAGGTCTTAGTGACCTCAGTCTGCAGGGGCGAGATGCGAAAAAAAGGTCCCAAGATAGTTTGGGTTTCGCTTGTCAAAGCTAATTGCTCCCTCGACATCTCTATGGTAGGGTTCGCGTGAAAGCTAGGATGCTCCGCAAGTGCGTTGAGCAAAGGTGGGAATCTTGCGAATGTAACCAAGCACTGTCGTTGTCAGTTCACATTGAAATGTTAACGGAGGACGTGGACTCACGTTGATGTATGGTCTATAATCATCATTCATGGTCATAGTGGCAAGCCTCTTACTCATGATAACCATGGCATCTACGAAGATAGCAGCAACGGTATCGTCTTCTGGTATACGAGCAACAGCCTCGGCAAAAAAGTCCAAACAGATACCGTCCTCATTATCGTGGTGTCGGAGAAGATAGGGTACCAGAGAGTCGTGGTTCTGATTGGGTTCACGGCTGCTGGTAGTTAGTACGAAGTGTATATATACGAATATATATACCTGGGTATATATATTCATATTTATGGATCGGGAGTAACCTACCCGAAATATTCAGGCATAGTGAGTGCAAAGATGCAATTGCTCATGCACAGGCGCTTAGCTTCGTTCAATACAGCTTCTTTCTCGGGGGGCGGTGGCCTGGCGGGCTTGGTAGCCTTCATGACGCGCTTCCAGCACGGTAGTAAGTAATCTAAAAGCGGCTTGTTCGTGGGTACATATCTGGCTGCCTCGAGGATTGCCGAGTCAATGGACGAAGCTGTAAGTTTTAGGGGCTCCGCAGATTGTTCCAGTTCAGCTTTGAGCTCTGGCAGGTAGGTCAACTTAATGCCTCTGCTGTCGGTCGTGTGACTCTCATCAAGTGTGACTCGGAATATATCGCTAAGTACCCGATTCGACCAATTTTCTAACGTCTCTTCTTTGGAAGCATGTATTTTCTTGGATGGTGCAGCTGTTTGGTTATCATTGTCAACATTTGCATATGGCCTCTTGGAGACACGTTTATTACCTGAATCCTCCGTTGTGTTCCCAGACTCTGTCTTGGTTTTCCCACCAAGCTGGGAAAACGGGTTTGGTGCTGGGGATTGGCTTGGAGATGGGGCAGAAGAAGCAGAGTTGGTCTGACGGTTTGGTAGAGAAGTTGGTCGGGTGTTCTCTTGGTTTGGTACATTTGGCTTAGGTAGAGTAGTCGGAAGCGACGATGTTGTCGATGCCGGCGATGCTGACGAGGCCGTTGGCTCGGGCTTATTCGCTTCTTCTTGTTTCGGGCTCGACGATGCCGCATTTAGACCACCAAGCTTCGCAAGACGCCTTTGGCGCATCTAATAGCAAAAGTCAACATCGTCAGCTTTCTAAAACAATAGAACACTCAAGGATTGACAAGTTGTCGCATACCTGCTCCTGCGGCGGTAGGGTCGGTTGTGGCTGTTCATTCGGATCCATAGTGATGAATTGCAGTGAAGGACTGCGGTGAAGAATAAATCAGAAATTAGACGGCGCAAAGAGGCGGGAAAAGAATAGAACTTTTAAAGGTCTATGCTATTTTGGTCCAAGTAAATACAAGAAAAAAGAAAACGCCGTCTATGGAAAAATGTTGATGTGTTTGTCGAGGCCGGCGAGGATTGAGGACGCATTGATAATAAGGTAAGGTACTAAGCTGGACGTATCGGTGATAAGTTAGGTACACAGGTACGTTACCTAATGTCTTAGGCTTACCATGCAGAGAGATGGATTATGATGGAATGAGGTAGTAGCTCCAGCAGATATATAACCCACTGTTCTTATTGTCCAATCATGTTTGTCAGATAAAGAACAAGTGACAGGATTTATCGATATGCCAGCTCAAACTCAATGTCAAGTTACGTAGCAGGCTACGACGTAGGTACATACCGTGTAGCTACCTCCTAAAATTGTACAATTGGCGGGGTGGGTGGGCTCTTTCCCCCACTATGAGGATTACTTAACGTCTAGGTACACCATCTTACGTACCTAGAGCCTCCCTTAGTCATATCTCGCCTTCAAGGTACTGTACCTCCTATTGATTGACATTGGTAATATGGAATTCTCAAAAAGAAAAAGAAAAAGAAAAAGAAAAAAAAGAAAAGAAAAAAAAAAAAGAAGAAAGAAGGACTCCTCTTCAATAATCGCTGAATATTTCGTTTTCTCTATAATTCAACGCATTCAACATATAATAACTAGTACCTATTAACTCCAACTAATACCTAGAACAGAGACTTACAAACGGGAACAAGTCTATAAAAGGACATCCTTCCTCCCTATGAGATGCAAAACTTACAAGATTTGATTGAGACTCATCTATGAAGGTCTTCAAGACCTAGAGAACAGCAAAGCCAACCTCTTTAACTTTCGTATAAGAGCTAACATTGATAATATCCCTTTTAATACCTAAACCACCTAAAGTACTTCGAATACGATATTTGAGCAATGGACGATGCATCCAAGCCAATTGTATACAAACCCCTACTAAAGTTCTCGATAATAATCCGCTGGTAAGAGCCCATCCAAAGTATATTCGGCACTAATACCCAACCCAGTTGTCTTTGGTCGAGGTTCTCACGGCCTCATCATTCTAATGCATATCTGTATCGAGCCATAATCAATCTCTTCTACCTTGAATAGGCAGCGTCTTAGGAGAATGTTGGATAAGAGGTAGGTGTATCTCACAAAGGACCTCATCAAACATGAATGGCTGCTTTTTGCAGATCAAAAAATTATAGGTGATTGTGAGTGATTATTATACTTCTTCACTCGCCTGCGCGGCTTGTCCCTCCTAGCTCCCACACGTTTTATGAAAGAAAATACCCCCGATATTATTTGAGGTTTACTCTCTCATATAAAGTCAACCGCTAATTGAAACACTTATTGTGTCCTACTAGAATCGGTGACATGAAGCATCCCACAGCAAACATTCGCAAAAGCTCCCGATCTTCTCTACCTAAATGCGTCCACGACCACATAGTAACACAATGTTTCGTATTATCCTGTGGCTGTTCGCCTACGTTGCAAAGCCATTGGATAGACAGCTCCCATTGCTGGCTGATCGATATGTAGAATTCATTAGGTACCTACCTCCTATACTCATTCTCCGCCACTCTTTGCCAGATACCTTAGGAAGTCAAAATACGACGCCGACAACTTCAAGTTATTATTTTGGGCCTCACCGGGCTAATTTTGGAACTCTATAGCTACTTAATTGTTACAATATTCAGCCACGTAAAACGTAAACTCTTGACTTTTCAATTAATCGTGCGAGTAGGACAGCGAGGACATGGAATACGAGTGGGAAAGTATAAGACGACAATATTCGCACTTGAAGCAAGTAGTAAGTGGCAAATCTTGCCGGATTACAGCTCAAAATAGAACAAGAGGCAGTTAACAGACCGCTTTGCCTCTTCGGATACCATCTCGGCTAACACAAAAAAAAATTTGTGTGCTGTGCAAGTTTCAGCGACCAAGATTTGAGTCTTGCAAAGGACGCATACCTGCCTCTCAGCTTCGCGGCACTCCACATGATATGATTTCGTATTCAGCCGTTCAGAGATACCATCGACTGCCTTCCAGCCGCTTTTCTGGTATATCCACCCCATTCTTCTAGAGCAGTTCTGCGGGTATATACAGATCCTCTCATCTACCATCGAACAACATGTACAACCGCAACCCTGCTTCCACACGAGACTCATTATCGTCGGCACGGAAGCGTGCAGGAGCTGTGCGACGCGAACTGTCTTATTGCGCTGAAAAGTTGGCTATTTTCTATCCCAAATCGTGTTCTCGGCGCAACGGCGTCCTGTCGTGCGAAGTACATCCGCGTTGCGCCATGGATTACAATAGCCGGAGGCTGACAATGCAATTAATACGTGCGCACATGGCAGATACTATATTGCAGGCGCCACGACGGCAAGCAGCACTTGGTGCGAAGTAATCCTTCTAATTCTGAGCATCGTCAAAGAACCCAGCATTCTTCAACCTTCGGTTAGATCTCATTTACTACTGCTAGTACTAATCCTCTTCTCGGCCATCTAATTATGCCTCTCGTTCTTTTTCATTGTTTGGCTTGCGCAGATAAATATTCGTGATTAGACAAGACCCTCCCTTATATAATATCATGGACCTACATTCGAGAACCGGCTCCAACCAGTTCAGCACCAGTGAGACGGGAGACCACCGGTATAAGAGGGAAAGCAATGGTCCAAATCCAGCCGACATCGGGCTCCAAAATCCAGAAGCTTGCATAGCCGCATGTTTCGACGTATTTGTTTATGAACTATTGGAAGGCCGCAGCGAGAATTTTGAAGATGTATGCAGGCTGCTCTCGAACATTCAACCCGATACGGAACTCTGGAGATTGTATTGCTGCGACTCGACATTCTGTGGCGTCTGGACGGGCGAAAAGGGGCAGAGTCGTCAGTTATCCCCTATGTAAAGAGATATTGCCATCTTCAGCTAACTCAATCTGCCAGCAAATGTTGATTTACTTATTAACAAATGCCAGAAGTATGTCCACCAGAATTGGTTAACTGAGATTACCCAGCCTACGTATCTAAGATAGTCATTAACTTGGATAGTATCGGTGGTTATCTGATCTACGACCCAGGGCCACCCCCTAATAAATATAATTGCAGTTCAGCTGTAACTAGTAAGCATCCCTCCTAACCTTGACCTGTAGCTTCTCTAACTCTTCTTTGGGAGTATCACCGTTTGATTCGCCTAGCGTTCAAACAATTATTCCGAGTGACGGCCCGTCATCTATCGTAATTACACCATCCAGCCCGCTATCTACAGCGACGGGAACTTCTTTAAGTTCTGGATTGAACTCAAACTCATCAAGTATCGGTAGTGTATCGCATAAGTCGACTGGCCTTTCGGAAGGAAGTAAGGCTGCGATAGGCATTTGTTCAGGCTTGGCGATAATAGCGATTGTTTTCCTTGGAGTTTTCCTGATAATCCGACGTCGATCAAGTCCTCAAAGCTTCTTAGATGACAACCAAAATCCACCTCGTCTGGGCCGTTCGTCTTCAGAGCGGCAGAGCGGCTCGCATACACCCTTAATTACACCGCCACCGTCGGCGTCATCAAAGGGGCCGCCATTGACACCTCCAGCTCGTCTCAGTGATCGTAGATTTCTCCCATCACTTCTCAAGCAAGGTGATACGCCAAACTCCTCATTCGTCTCCGGCTTGCACGAAAGGATAACCATACCCAGTAGTCTTAATGCCAGCACTGAAAAGAATATTATGCTACCGCATAAGGGCCATGGGATCCCGAGTATCGTTGCCGAGCCTCCCATCTCTGTGTCGCCTCCATCAATCGTACACTTCGCTGATAGTAACATTTTATACAATGGCGGCTCAGCTGGAATATTTACTTCTGCCAATTCCAAAAAAGACAGCTCGGTGTATTCTAGCACAATATCCACCACGCCTGAGATCAACTCGCAGTTATCACCACTGCCATTGTCCCCTCCTCGACCCGTAAGGCCGCATGAAGAACCCATGGAGATCCCACACCTAGTTACACCAGCTGGGCCGCCACCAAGCCGCGCGCTACCAGCGCCACCTCCATACCACCCCGCATCCCCAACGTTCTCCGTGTCGCCCATATCGTCTCCAGGTTCGCCCGCGCTCCCTCCTCTCAAATCACCAAACTATACAAGAGAGCGGAGTTACGTATCCGAGGACATCGAGCTAGGCGAAGAAAATAAGGGAGTGCCAGATGCTTCTGCCATCGGCATTGCGCTGCCAACCTCCCCAAAGGACGTCGCAAACTCGCCGCAGCCACAGCCGCAGCCATATCACTCCAAGACACCACATAGTAGCCGGGTTAATAACACGGAAGGGATAAAAGGGGGTCGTGGGAAGCCGCGGGATAATAATATCATCAGCAGATATCAAGGAGGCGAGAACGGGTCTACGCTGTCGCTGCAGGAACTAAGTCCGGGGAAACTGGGGAAGAAAGACCTGAGCGTATGGGACGACTAGGTACAGGTACCTAAGGTAAGAATGCTAGTGGTAAGAATGCGCCTAAGAATAATGTTTTTTTCTTCTTTTTTTTTTCTGTCGTCGAATACCAGTTCTATAACAGTTGCGATAGATAAATATAGTGAGATTAAAACTAAAGATCGAAGTCTTGGGGCACAATACCTAGGAGATGCGAGAGGCGTCGTCTCGATTAATAAGGAAGAGCAATGCCATTCTGGATTTATATCTTGCTGAGTTGGTTTGCCGGCTTAGTTAGAGCTGCTCGCATTTGGTTCCCTGTTATATGGAGTTGACATCACCTATATGCTCAAAGTATTATGGTAAGAATGGTAGAGAAGTCGAAGAATTATTTGTTGAAGAATTATTTGAGGTCGACTGATGTCTCGACGTAAGTAGTATAGTACCTACTAGGTGATATGGTTGGAAAACTACTGGCTGGTAAAATATCGAAGACTGAGTAAAGCTATGACAACATCTATACTGCCTAGGTAATTACCTACCAAAGGCAAGCTTTTATTCACGTCTCTTCAAATCAACACTATTAACTTCCTCTTTTTCCTCTTTTGATTTTTTTTTTTTTTCTTCGAGTAAACGGCAACAAAAACACAGCTTTGGAAGACGTCAGTTAAGATCAATAGAGTCTAGGAGCACATTTATTAAATACCAATGTAGTGGGATAATCAGGAGAAATTATCTTGTCACAATTAACTATTAACAATGTAAATCCTGCTCTCCTGTAATATTTTCAACCTAGTTCTTTACCTATATAATAATCCCTTTCCTATAAAGTATCCCGTGTTATCCTATATCAGCCTCTCGATCGCCCACGTGGGATCAATAGAAAATCTCATAGGGTCAGTTCAAGCTCAGAGGCGCAAGTCTGGGCATGCGGGCCAAGTCGTAACTAGCGGCTCCGCCAAGAGCCTCAAGACCAACGACTCGTCGTACAGTACTCGATGAAGTATAAAGAGGCGCCAAGGCACCAGCCAAGTAGAAAGCTGTTCTTGGCTGATCTTGACTGCTCTCGAGTTTTTGGGATCGCGCCGTATAGCATGGCTTCTATCACAAGTTCGTTAGATGAAAAGCGAGAACTCGGAGAGACCCCAGGGTACCCGATGCTGGTTCGTTGATGCAATGTCTTCGGTGTACTCGGGAAGCGCTACACCGGTCCGGGATCTAGCTCAAGGAAAACTCCCAGCTTGATAGCTGTGTGGAAGGTAATAACTTATGATTTTGAATTCCATGGCGACATACCCTCCACCGATCCTCGAAGACGGCTAGAGCCAAACAAGATACTGGGTATAGTTCTTGCCTGTTCCGATAAAAATCAACCAGCGTGGCTCTAGAAGAGTTGCTTGAAAACCCTCGATATGTTACACGTATATATCAAGGTTCTTGTCAAGCTACCTGACCTACATGTTCCTAACACACCTGGCCTAGGTAGGGTGCTGAGTACACGAAGAACCCTTGATGTTCAAGTATACCCTCATACCAACAAGACTTCAGGGGTCTACCAAGTTACTACCCACATCAATAAGGTAGGGAGTTTTACCTACATGGAAAGGATTATAATTAGGGATACTTACCTCTTCATCGCCGTCCAGTCAAGACCTTATAGTGAGTCTCGGCAGAAGCTAAAAGGCCCGCCATGTGTGGTAAGATATTCACGAAGCCAAGAGCCAAGCTTGCGCGGGAAGCACACTCAAAACGACTTTGACCGAGGTCCCTAGCCTGGATTCTCCATCCTATACCTCATCACTCGCGACGTTCGATCCATGATCAAATTAGGTAATGGAGTTTTCTTTCTTAGCTGCTACCACCTCCCATCCTGCGAAACCACGTTGCATGCATACGATCTCGCATTGGCTATGCTGGTCTGAGAAAACGGGTTCGCGCGACGCGGCCTCCTGGGAAATCGACGGGGTTTTTCTGATGGCTCGATGGACGTGGCGATCCCATCATATATACACTTTCGAATGATGTAACTAGCCCTGTTCCGATTGTTCAGCTCACTTGCGGCTGGCAACGCATGCAGCTGGTGTGAAAATTATATATAATACACAATATATTTCCCTCCCCAAAAGTTATAGCCTAATACCCCTTCAGCAGCTTCAGCTCTGGGGAGCCTTACCTACCTACCTCTTGTCCCACTCGTGATATTCCCTTATATGTATTACTAGGGCAGGATGGCGTTGGCCCAGTACGACTATCTCTTCGCTATAGGCTTGATATTTGCCTTCCTTGATGCTTGGAACATCGGTACGCCTCTTACTGTGCTGGCCACATACTCGCACTCGCACTTGCATTCTAAAGAGGCAAACTTATGCTGACCTTACTTTGATCCACAGGAGCCAATGATGTAGCCAACTCATGGGCGACTTCGGTTGCGTCTCGCTCCTTAACCCTGGTCCAGGCCATGATAGGGGCCAGTATCATGGAATTCGCAGGAGCGCTCGGCGTGGGTGCTCGTGTGGCCGATACCATCAGGACCAAAATCGTCAGCCCGAATCTATACACCGACTCGCCCGAAGTGCTACTTCTCGGGATGGTCTGCGCCGTCATCGCCTCCTCGGTCTGGCTTACGTTGGCTACTAGGATCGGTCTGCCTGTGTCTACTACCCACTCCATCATGGGAGGTGTTATTGGGATGGGAGTCGCGTCTGTGGGAGCCAGTAACGTCACATGGGTGGCGCCGCCTGGTACCAAGAGCACGGAGGTGATTAATACTGGTGTTGTTTCAGTGTTCCTCGCTTGGATCATTGCGCCTGGTCTCTCGGCCGTTTTCGCTTCTATCATATTCCTCATCACTAAATACGGAGTGATGCTGCGCAAGGATCCCGTCATGAAGGCTTTCGCCTTAGTCCCCGTCTACTTTGGATTTACCGCGTCGCTTCTAGTTATGCTACTGCTCTGGAAGGGCGGCGGGTATACCATCAACTTAAAAGACAACGAGCTTGCTGCTGTGATCGTCTGCAGTGGTATTGGCTGGGCAGTCATTATTGCGATATTCCTCATGCCCTGGTTATGGCGCGTAGTCGTCAAGGAGGACTGGGAACTCCGCTGGTACCATATTCCTCTCGGCCCCCTTCTTTTGCGACGAGGCGAGGTCCCACCACCCCCGTCGAATTTCCAGGGTGCAATCCGCAACTTTTACGAGGGCCATCTTACGAAAGACGAGCTTGAAGCCAAGCGCGCCGCCGCTCTAGCTCGTAACGACGTCGAGGCAGCCGGCAGCAAAGAAACCGCTAACGAAGCCAACATCGCGGATGCCATCGTCAGGTCTTCGAAGCAATCCGACCTGGGATCCGACGAATTCGCTAACGTCCCAGAGAAGAAGTCCATGGTTGGCCCGAAGCCCGAGGGCTTCGCTTGGTATTCCGGCCAGATGCTGTTCTGGTATGTCAAGAAAGCGCTCTTCAATGGTGTCGACCAGGACGTCGTCAATATGCAGAAAAAGAAGGATATCTTATCTGGTGATCTCGAGGAGAAGCACGCCCGAGCAGCTCACTACGACAACAAGGCCGAGTTCATGTATTCTTTCTTACAGATCATGACCGCTTGCACGGCTTCTTTCACGCATGGTGCTAATGACGTTTCAAAGTAAGTCTACAACTCTTCTTACCGGTTTTCTTTTTGTATCATACGCATATGCTGACGCGAGTAGTGCCATCGGCCCCTTTACGACAATCTACCAGATTTGGCAACAAGGGCAGGTTCCTACGAACCCCGAAGTACCTCTTTGGATTCTCGCCTTCGGCGGCGTCGCCATCGTCATCGGCCTCTGGACTTACGGGTATCATATCATGGCCAACCTTGGCAACCGGCTAACGTTGAACTCGCCCTCTCGAGGTTTCTCTATGGAACTTGGAAGTGCTGTTACCATTATTCTGGCCACACGACTTAGTAAGTCAACAACACTCTCGATCCCCTCCGCTTATTTGAATAGACTGGGGGTAGGTAACTAACCTGTTACTTTCCAGAGCTCCCGGTATCAACTACGCAGTGCATTACAGGCGCCATCGTTGGTGTTGGTCTCTGCAACGGAGATTGGCGAGCGCTTAACTGGAGGATGATAGGTTGGATCTACGGAGGCTGGATCTTGACATTGCCCTGCGCAGGAATTATCTCTGGATGTCTCATGGGGTTCGTTCTAAATGCCCCACATTGGCGTCGAGGATCTTAAGATAAAAAAAAAAAAGAAAAAAAGACAGCTTATACGAGAGCGTTATACCTGTACAACGAAGATGGTGGGTAGTGGCATTTTCTTGTCATATGTAAATAGGTAGGTACCTAGGTAGATAATATACCGCGTCCCTGTTGTACATGTTGCGTCCTACGCCGAACGTATTCCGTCTTCTGAGGTAGTTTCATTATGGCCACCTGAAATGATATATCAAGGAATGAGGTCTCCTGTAGGCTGTTTTTCATGCGTGCTCCCCAGTCTAAGGACGCTGTTCCTGTCTATAAAATAACACATATGACCGAAATGATTCCCACCAACTTCAGCCTATAATGATATATCATATCCGGCTCACCATGTGGCTGCAAGGTAAGTATTCACGATAGGTATCAAAACCAATGCGACTTCGCTGTCAGAACCCACACATGGCCCAAGCAGAAGGGCATCAGCTCCGCCAGCCACGCGCGCAGTCCTTTTGGCGTGAAGCCCAGCACATCCGCGTTATCTCCGCGCCACAGCTGCAGGGCCAGCACCGTCACCAGAGTGGCGTCTCTCGCGAACACGGTCCAATAAACTATGCGTCTGCTCGACGCTGCTTTCGGTGTCCTCGCCGAAGCGAGCAGCATAGATATCCCTAGCGTAAATGTCTGAGTGCCCAGAAGCCGGCTTAGTAGTAGGGCTGAGGGCGGAATAGGCGCCGCTACCGCGACGGATAGTGGGGTTTGAGGCGAGACTATGAATACTAATCCTCCCGCTAGCTTCATGAGGCCTTCGATTAGGAACAGCGATCGTAACGGTGATTTTGTGTGTGTTGACATCTTGTTCTAAGTACCTGGAGCACTTTCCTGCCTATATTGCTGATTTGCGAAGCTCGCGCACTAGTATCTTTGAAGCTGAACCAGATTATATACCCACAGCGCTTATGGAAGATGTTGTTGATTTCAGCCCTACGCTTTATAGGTAGTATTCGGCACGGTAACGCCGGCTTCCAACCAAGCTCCCAACTAAGTCTAGGGCTCAATCGTTTTATGCCAAGACATCTCACGATCTTACATACCCACTCTCACATACCGCTGGTAGTTATGAGCCGCATATAAAGCTTCTCGTTCTTATTTGGCATTGCCTATTTTTCTCAAATATTCTTACGCTATCTCATATTTGGGAATTTCGAAAAACGATGGCCTGGAGGACCGGCGATTTAAACTCGGGTATTTCTACGGTCCGAATGGGACGGTCGAGTACGGAGTTATGTTGTGTGAAGATGGGTATGGTAAGCAGTACGCTTTGACGGACGGCGAGCCGTTCGGAGTACAGTTTCTGTTTACTACGTTTGGTGTTGTTATCAGCTTCTTCTGGGCTTGGTTTTTCAGCAGTAAGTCCTCTCTTCCTCTCTTCCTCTCCCTTCCTCTTCACCCGTTTCTTCTCTTCCATTTCCCCCAAGTCAGCACAAAATCTAACAACGTTTAAAGGCATCGTTATGTTAAACCCTATCCCGACCATTTCCCTTGACAGCATCCCCTACCAGGTCACGCAGACCTTACTGCTACACCAGGTCTGTACATGGTCTGCCCTCGGCATCCTCTGTATTATGATGCTCGTTGTCGTGGCCTCCTTCCTTATCACGGTATGTCTTGCCCTGTACCCCCCCTTTCAATCTGTCGTCGCGCGGATAACTAACTCCTAACCATTTGCAGTGGCCGCATATACCCTATCAACCCTAGCACTATCGCGGGAGCCATGTGCTATATATGCGATTCGTGGATGCTTGGTCGCTTTGAGGGCCTGAGCACGCTGAAGCGCAAGGACAGAGACTGGTGCGTCAACGAGATGGGGCTGATGTACGAGTTTGGGTAGTTCAGCGGCGTCTCGGGCGTAGCTCGCATCGGCGTAGATGCATCATCGTCACCTGGAGGTAGACACTGGGCATAACATATAATATGCTATGATTCGTTGATGTATATATAAGGTACACAACATGTAATAATGTGCTTTAAATATACCCAGAAATAGTGAACTCATTTTAGATATTATTGTAACATCCCTATTGCTATTTTGATTCCAACTCCTGAGTGTACATAGGCTGATATTTTAAGAATGCACCTAACAGACCCCAGTTCATTTATATCGTGGGCCTTACATATATACATATAATGCTATGGGGCTGGCTGAAGCGTCCTTGAAATGTTATACTCGTGAAGTTTAAAAATGTAGACCGTATCGGCGAGGCCATGCAGGCTCAGTATGCAAGGCACAATTCCCGTCCCTAAAAAAGGAAAAGGGAAAACATCCCATTGAGCGAGCCTTAGGGGTTGGGACGGGCGGAGGATTGACACGGCATGTACTTGGACATATACTGTATGTAGGTACATATATCATACACATTTTCTCTCCTATAGGGAAAGCAGAGAGCAGCCAGCCAACCCATCATCGTAAGGCTCGGATGCAAAAGGCTTAAGAAAAAAAAAAAAAAAAAAGTCTTAGATAAACGCTTATTATTGGATATCATTCCCACCAACGACAACAGCTAAATGCGTGCATTATGCTACTTAGCCGCCGAGCGTGAGCTAAGCACCAACGGCAGTCAATACCGCATCTAGTCCTTGATTGGTTAAGCCGCAATTAGTCCTCCCCCAATTAGACTAAAAAGTTAGAGCCCAGCTCCCAGGTTCGCAGCTAGAAATGGTTTTTTTTTTTTTTTTTTTTTTAATTCTCCGAAGCATTGACTTGTGTGACGAACTCGTGCGTCAATGCTAAGCCAGGCTGCTGGGGGCCCAACAGCGAAGTGAGATGTGAGATGAGGAGGTGAACAGAGCCGTGACGGAGCTTGAAAGTGGTCACGTTGACCATATTTCACATTCAGTTTCAGTTGATTCGCCCTTAGATTGGCTAGACCATTCATATGAGATGGGATCAGTATAACTTATACCTTAAAGGTACCTTTAGCTACCTATATATAAAGCCATTGCCAAATATGAAAATGTTCCCAGAAATTCCTGCTCAACGCCATCAATCTTATCATTCAACTAGTTCGAACTGACTCACATCACTAGTGCATATGTAATAGTAGTATACTAGTATATCTCAATAAACTCAAGATGCGTCCTCACCAAATCCTCACTTCCCTCGTCATGGCCAGCATAGCCGTGTGCCTTCCCACAACCCGTGACGAAGCGCAAACCTGCGGCCTCTTCAAATTCGCCGAGACCCCTATAAACCCGCCGGCCTGTTGGGCCTGGTACACAGACACTTCACGCCCATCGGACTTCTGCGGCACCAGCACCTTGGAGCCCATCACCTCCATTTCTGCTTCCTCGCCATCATCAACCTCGCTCGACCCTTGTACCTCCTTACTCGCTGGTCAGCTCGCCTCGCAGCGGGACTTCTTCCTTGCAGACTATGCCACCGACAAGTTCAACATCCTCGTCGCTTCGAACGGCTGCAGCTTCCAGGTCCAGCCAGCGACGCCGCCGTCTAGTGACCAGGTCTCTATCGGCGGTGCCGACGTTGCCGACCTCCTCGGGTCTGCTATAGCCGCCAGCCGCGAAGCAGGTGGAAGTGTT
The DNA here is from genome assembly GCA_022478815.1 of Daldinia bambusicola. Classification (NCBI taxonomy): domain Eukaryota; kingdom Fungi; phylum Ascomycota; class Sordariomycetes; order Xylariales; family Hypoxylaceae; genus Daldinia; species Daldinia bambusicola. The sequence goes on along the minus strand of MU284101.1, from coordinate 241,968 downwards.
GCCGTCGAAGGTAGCATGACCTGCTCGCCTGGTATCGTACGTTGGAGGATGGTGCCTACTTAGACGATCGGTTGAACTCATCAAGGGGGAAAATAATAGGGCCTTATTCAGTATACCGAAACCTGTTAAGAAAAGCGCGACTCAGAAGGGTTAGTTTATAGGTTGCTCTCGCCGCGAATATCAACCTATTCCATCTCAGCCCATATTCATTACCTTCAACGCAAGCTTGCCATCTGATTTGGTCACAAATAAAGCCCTCCGCATTAAAAACGATCAAGTACTTTTGTATTGCAGCAAAGCGCCTATAGCGAATGTTTCTCCATGTTCCGTTGACTTTCTTCCCCTACCCAAAAAAACCTAACTATCCTTACTAACCCCTTCCTTAAACGACAACGCTTCTTCACCGTTGATAGCTATAAATCGATAGATGGGAAATAGTCAGTTGAATTACGCTGAGCGGAGGTTACAATGATAGGCGATTCGAGGAAGGCGAAAGACCTTGGCACAGCATCAACCGGTACGCGAGATAACCATATACAAATGCAAATAATTTTATCAAATCTTCTCCTGCGTCTGCCCCCGTTCTGTTCTGTCCTCCAGTGAAAACAAATCCTTGCTCAGCAACGAAAATTTACTCTTGCTGTCTTCGTCTTCGTCGCTTCGTTCGTCATTTCCAATCGCTCCGAAGCTATGCCGGCCCTATCGCCAGGGACGCCCCGTAGATGCTCTTTAGAACAATAAATTAGTTGGGGATCTCCCAGTCTAGTTGGCCAGCCAGCATCGCGTTGCCATCTAATGATGTGCATATGCGTCATAACAGCGTAACCATCGTAAAGAGGTTCTCCAGGCTTGACAACCCCCCCTCGGAAGCCGTCAAGACCTTAAAACACCTCGGAGGGTATAGGAGTTCGAGTCGTGATGCCGTGAATGGTCGCCCATAAATTGCTGTATGGTGTATCCAGAGATGGTTCATTTGTCGATCATCGTGAAGAGGGTATTGTAAAACGGAACGATATATTTCATTGTTCCCTTAGAATTTTTTTTTTGGTTCCATGCAACACTGCAACCTTTCACCATCGTAAACTCCATAATATGTATGTTGTTCTTTCCCAATCCAGGACGGCCGGAGAAACTCTGATGGAAGGTGATAAAACAATATTCCAAAATCAAATCTCATATTACAAGATATTAGTAGTTCAAAACGAGACGGGAAAAAAGTCAAAACGCAATAATGCAGGTCGAACCGTTAATCAGAATGAGAATCGTGCTGCGGCAGGTTGAAGCATAGCATCAAGTTAATGAAGGGGATAAATTCTATATCATAAGTCATCTCTCGTTGTATTGTGCTTGCGACGGAGATCTAACGCTCGTAGCGTAGGCGGATTGGACAGATGATGGGAGCTTTCAAAGCGAGGTTCTTAAGGCTCTCCTGGAAGGTAGTAGTAAGCTTCGCAAGCTTGTTGCGGCAGTAGACGAACGATTATTCGAAGAATATTCCTATAGCCGTTTCCTACTCTGGATGGAAGTGGGCTGGATCAATGGAAGCGCGCAGTGCCGGAGCTGCGACCTGCATCTGATGAATCTATACAATATCCTAGTCAGTAACGAATAACCCGCAAAGCACTTAACATAGATACTAACCGCTACCTCTCTGCATATGACCGCGACTTCGTCCACTGAACCCTTGGGCAGCCTCTCCCCATTCCGGGCCTCGCGGTTGCCTATCGGGAGCGTTACGATTTGACGCCCCGTTAGCTCCTGGCCTCTGGCTTCCAATAGCACCCGGAGTTTCCCTAGCACGCATATGCGAAGTGTTCGAGTCAAACCCTAAGCTCATTGAGCTCATGTTGCCTGCTAATAAAGCGTCGGTACTCGATGTAGCATTTTGACCTGATGTCGGGGTTAAATTGGGAGGCGTGGTCAGCGAGTTTTGGGAAAAATCACCATAACGGGCCCCAAGGCCGTTTCCAAGACCAGCATAGCTCGAACCAGATGGCGCGGGGCTTGGACTGTGCGTGCGCAAATCGGCAAAACTCTTAGCTGCCCTTAGATTGTTCGGTATTCCGTTTTCTGGACTGCCGGGCAATTCCAACGTAGGGCCCTGTCTACCTAGTGCATGATAAGCACTGGAACCTATGCGAGATTCTGTAAAGTCATATGTGGCGGCGCGGCTTAACCCACGCCGATGATCTTCCCAGGAGACGTTAGGGAGCTGGCTCTGGGTGTGGACAGGAGGTGAGTTCTGAGGCCGTTTCATGATCTGAATCTGTCTTCGATCAGCCTCCCCGACGGATCTATGCTCCAAACCCATGTTATGGGCGAGGATATGTATCTGTCGGCGCTGCTCGGGGGTAACATCCGGCGAGAAAATATGAACCTCGCGGGATGGATCATTCTTGAACAAGGTCAACTGCGTATAAAATTCAAGAGTAGTAGGGTCATTTAAATCAACATCGCCTATAGGAAACTTAGCGACAACGTTTTCGATGAGCAGGTAGTTTGTGGGAAACTTACGTAAAGGCGAATTGCTCGGCTGCTTGTTGACACTGACACCAAGAGCTTGTAGCGCACTTTGTTGGTGCATAGGCAGTGGCGCTCGATGCTGTTCTTCGAGCTGACCTCGTTTTTCACGCTTCTCCCGATCAATCCTATCACGCTCATCTTGCGGTAGCATTTTCTTGTATTCAACGCGTAACTTGCGACCCATAACCTCCAATCCATTCATCTTCTGAATCACAATAGCAGTGTCATCGGCCGTCGAGAAGTTGGCGAAGGCTAGTCCTCTGAATACGCCTTTGTCAAAATGGTAGTTAAAAGCATATGGCTGGGGCAGATTCATGGACGCCATGAGGCCTTGAAGAATTTCCTTTCGACACTGAAACTGAATATTCTTGATCACGATGGCGGTCGGGATAAGTTGCTCAGAGTCAGCTGCACCAGGAGTAGTCATCATCCCTCGAGAATCCGCAGCAGCGCCGGCCATATTCGATAAGTCGTGTTCATTTCCGTTCATTGGCATACCAGGATCGTAGAGTTGAGGCATCGAATGTACACCCAATCCGGATTGATCAGTCCATGTCTAGAATTGAATGCCCGATCAGTATAGCCCTTACCACCTGTTATGTATGCGAAAGGAGCACTCACCGTGGGCAGAGCGGCTCGTCGATTTACAGCCCTCACCGCTAACCTGCCATTACCGTTCATGGGGCCGTTCATAGTGGCTACTCCGCCATTATAACCCCACGTCTGGCTGTTCTCCAACATGTAGCCAGATTGCATCGCGCTTGGTGCGACGCGATCAAATCTCGATAAAGGTTCGTAACCCGCGCCGCCGAGACGATCATCGTGTCCATATATCGAACCGGACGCTATGTGCTGGCCAAGAGATTCGAGGGGTCGTTGACCCGATCGGTTACCCCCTAATCCCGAAGGTAAACCAACGGTAGCATAACCCTGTCTTGTCGACCCAGGCGACCTATTCGCTGTTGTCGGATAATCGTAATACATATCGTGTTGTTGGTTCATGATTGCCACAATGATATTATTGAGGGCTGGTGCAGCTGCTGTGGGGAGCCAGCAGGCTGCAGCTCCCTTTCTACACGTATATAAACAGGCGAAAAACGCCTTGTTAGGTTGTGTGCTAAAACTCAAGACCTGTCTGAGGTCTCCAGGGGAGGATAAGAACTAGGCAAGGTGCCGCCGTAAGAACCGTAGTCCTTTGCAGAGACGATTACTCGTGCGTAAATATCGGCAGGAAGATAAGTAGTATCGGTCGAAGGGGCAGCGATGACTATGGCTGGTTGGCTGAAAGGTTAGGGAGGATTGGCTGTGCAGTAAAAATGCAAGAAGCCGAAACGAAGATTAGGTCGGGGAGTATGCTGTTACGGAGCTCAAATATCGGATAGATAACTCCTGAGCGCCAGGTTCGCCAAATCTTTCCTATATATGATAGGTCCTAAACCTCTAGAAAGGGGACTGAGGCCTGTCCTGAAGTTGATGCGGTGGAGAAAAAAATGGCCTGCAGCGAAGGCAGATTGAAAAAAAAAAGGCGGCGAAGAATTGCGGGCTTGACCGCAGGGACCCCAACCTAGGTAAGTTAGGATTTTCTTTTCCCTGACTCTAATTCTTTCGTTTCTTTCTTTTTTCTTTTTTTTTTTTTTTTACTTTCCTCCCCGTCCACCAGAAAAAAAAAACCCCAAGGGTTAGGTTTGGAATTCGAGACGATGACAGTACCCTTAAAAACTCTACTTGTCCTGGTCGCGAGTTTCGCCGTAAAAGTATGCTAAGTAATAGTTTATGGCCCAATGAATGAGTTTATAGCGATCAGAGGGTAGAAATAGTAGCAGATATTTTTGTACGCGACGCGCGAGAAGGTTCAGATCCAATAACCCGACTTTCCAAACTGGCTATTTAGGGGGGCAGGCAAGTAAGCAAGGGTATGAGGATACGTAAGGCGCAATGGATCAACCGGGGAACCTTTTGCGGTCCAGGGGTGAACTGCTAGAGCCTAGAGGGCCTCGGCGGAACGAATATGTAACGATAGGATTGGGTAGTTGACCGAAGTAGAACTGATGCTAGATACCCTATCAAAATGAACTGGTGAACTCTTGCAATAATGGTTGGTCGAAGGGCAGAAAGCTCTCAGCTTCTAGGAGAGCCCACAAAGTAACGAGCAGGTAACCAGTGTATTTGCTTTGGGGGTTGCTCTTTAAGTGGCTGTTAAAATGTGTGTAGCTGAATGAGATACAAGTAAAGACAAAGACTAAGCGACCAATCAGGGTCCGAGTAGAGGAGATGAAGAGGTACCGCTCGGAGGAGGCCGCAGGGTAGATGATGGCGAAAGAAGAAGGGAAGTGAAGGGTAATGAAATACGGCAATATGCCTTAGGAGACAGTGAGGATCATCGGGTAGATAATACGATAAGTAATTAAGGTAGTATTGTAGAATTTCGAGAAGCCGAAAATATGGCCAGCTAGAATTTTTCTTCCAGAGCAAGGCATGGAAACTTGGCACTTGCAAGATCCCAGGGGCGATGGGGGGCTAATAGGGTAGAAGGTGGATCGCGGATGGTTGATGGAAAAAAAAAACAACCCCAGAGGCTCTAGAGGGAAATTATTGACTTTGAAAAATGATAAGGAGTAGGGAGGTACCGTGCTCCAGCTATTTTACTATGTACTATCAATTTGCGCTTACAGCTTTAGGGGGGAAATCTCACTAACCAGACTAGACGGGTTACGAAAGAAGTACGAGGTACAAAAACATGCAGATGTAAAATTAAATGAGCTTTTATACTGTGCTCGGAGCTTAAGTTGGTCTATTACTCGGGACGCTTAGGCCAACCACAAAGCCCCTAAGTGCACCAATATGTACAGTGCAGCGCAAACTCATAATCTACGGTGTATTAGCACTACCTACTAGTGCAATACACACATACGTAAAAGTAGCCCTAATAAGGCCTAAAGCAGTAGGCATAAAAATGTGCCTCTGGTGCACGGGGCAACAGGATGGGTTCCCTCATCAACAATTATCGTCATCAACATCAAGTCAGAACAAGAATACTAGATCAGATATTTCGGCAGTCTATATTCAACAAAACACAATAGTATCAAACCTATACGCATACTATTTTAGATATTTAACGGACGGTTTTATAAGATCGCTCAGGTCATTATCAGTTCCCAGGAGACAAACTCTCCGCCGGGTCCGAGACAGATGCCTTCCTCACTTATATACACAGTATCACCGGCATTGCTCCCCTAGCCCACCTAAACTATTTGGCCCCATACACAATTTACCTGGGTTAAGTACTTAAGTGGTTTATTATCAGACTGATTTATTACAATTTATTACAATGCAAGTCCAGACAACCCGGTTGAGAAGGCCCCTAGGTACCAATACATACCTTATAGTAGCTATCCCGCGTATTACTCGAGCAGTTCCTCTCTAACGGGCCTCATCACGGGACAAAGCTACCGAATGAGGAAGTACATATTAAAAGCCGCGTGAGCATTCGCAACACACCCTCTTCTTCGTCAACCGCTCCGCTCATCGACATAATATCAAGTGACCTTTTCATATCAGTATCCAATACATATTACTAGAAGGAGGAAAAGCACATGGAGCACATAACCGCGCCCGTCCTTTACATTAATAACGGTAGTCTGGTCGTATTTCCATATTGTGCAGGGGACCTGTGGAGTTCCGCCATGAGTAGTTGAAAGCTCTGCACGCTCTACATAGGGACGGCCACCATACACGGTTGGTAGGATTGGTGAAAAGACGTGAAACATGCATGCATTGGCGTCGAGATCATACAGATTCCCAAAAAAACGGCGGCTGCAAAGAGACAATAAATGGCACCAACAGTACACCAATAGTTCTCTCTTTTTCCTCCAGGGGTAAGGCACCGAGATTTGCGAGCAAATGTTTTTATACGGGGCCCAACTACAGACCTTACTCCTACCTAAATCCTTTCGATTTCTTCTCCTCCCAAGTTTATAAGCATTATACTTTACTATTTACCTAAGATGTAGGGTAGGTAGTTAGGTTAGGCACTTCTGCTTCATCTCCTACATCACGTAGCATCTTAGGTCGAGGTTCGCAACAGTATATTAGGTATTGTACATGTTCCGCAGGTGTCCTCGAAGAACACCCTAAATCCCTACGAGAATAATTCCAGAAACACCAACCGGATCAGATCAACGTCGCAACCCAACTTTTGGCATATTATAAACCCCGGCAGAGGTTGAATCTCGACTCCCTTGTGACCCTGTATCTGTGATGGAATGTGCCTGACGCACCTATTTCATGTAGATCACGAGTGCTGCATCGCAGGACCGCTGATCAAAGGTACATGGAGCCACTACCCAACACGCGCGAGGCGCAACATGCAGTGGATGTCACCATTCTGCGAGTCTTTTTTTAATATGTAATCCCACCATAGTAACCACTCCCCACGTATTAATGAGATGGGCCATCATTTCGGTCCAATCTTATGCGAGCAACAATGCCCAACCTTACTTATCGAGCCGCATGCCATCCATCCCGCCTATCCTGTTTGCTCAAACGTCCTAACGGTAGACTTTGTTCTGCTTCGTATGTACGAGATACGCAAGCGCCTACCTAGGTACCTAGGTAGTATAAAAACCAGCGATTATCTCCTCCGTTCTGTTTCCATGGTATTGGCATCTTTCGATATCCACGGTAGGTATCCCTCGGTCTGTCAACTCTCCAACCTGCCGGCTCGTCTGTGCGCTCACATACGTACCCAGTTCCCAGGGTTCATTGTAAGATCAGATCGAAAATTGGTCCCAGCCTCCCCGGTCGAACCCCTGGGGATTCGAAATGATCGTTCACAACGACCAGCAAATCAAAGCCAGTTCTACGTCTGCTTCGAGAAAATCGAGGCACCTCTCAATGGAACCTAGAGTCTTGGCATATTCTGGAACTCATCTCCATACATTACTACCACCTTCAATTACGTAGGTTTTCTCCTTTACCAGCTCTACATCATTTCTTTTCTTGTCCGTCACTGCCTCCCTCGCTCCTTGGGTTCCTAACCTAACGTCACATCAATGACGTTCTGAATCTGTGACAGTCGTTGGTAAGTTAATTACGGCACGTCTTCCTCTGATACGATTTCCTGGTTCCCGCTACGACTACAGGCAATGTTAGCCAAAAAGCAACCCATACCCGGTTCCAACAGATCAATTAACTGCTCCGCCCCAAGTCCGTCGTCCCGCGGAAGATTATCTAGTGGAGGTTGCTCCCCAAACTAAAGAAGAAAGAGAGTTTATCCCAAGAACAGCAGAGAACGATTCGCCACGCCGATCCACAACTTGACCGAGGCCGGTTCCCATCGAGTTGGGATGCAGCTGTAAGATATATTTGCAGAAGCGGTTAATTATTAACTAGCTTCTTTTCGCCATCAACATACGACAACCATGTTAGGTGTCTGTATGGATAGGTACCTATCTAGTGAGTCGAACCTCGTGCCGATGAGCCGCCCCTGAATGTATTTGATAAAGTGGAACTACACTACTTGAGTACCGTACTAAGTTCCGCTGGATCCAGTTAACCGTTAATTCACCGTTTTTACACCGTTTAAATTTTTTTTCATAAATAAAAATCCAAACTCTTGAACGTTGAATAACTTCGGCAAGCGTTTAAAAGCATCTAAGACGTTTGAAAGCAACTGGAGCGTTTAAATTTTTTAAATTATTAAATTTAATAAATTATTTAAATTTTTAATCGTTTGAATCGATTTCGAACGTTTACGGGAAGCTACGGGAGCTAACGGGAAGGCGGGAAGGGATTCGAAGTACGTATACGTACAAACGAGCCTACAAACGAGCGTACAGACGAGCGTACAGAAGAGCGTATAAACGCAGCTAGAAACAATAGGATTACGAGATTATGGTTCTATTTGGCTACGAGGCTACGATGATTCCTGGGTCCTGGGTCCTGGGTCCTGGGTCCTGGCTCCTGGTTTAGCTGGCTGGCTGGCTGGCTGGCTGGCTGGCTGGCTGGCTGGCTGGCTGGTTGGCTGAGAGGCTAGTTGAAGACTTAGAAAGAAGAAGAGGAAGAGGAAGAGGAAGAGGAGTCGAGGGGGAGAGAGGCCTTTATATAGACGATTTCAAAGGCTTAATCAGCTTCTTGTGAGGCCTCTATAAGAACAACAGGAACAACGGGGACAACAGGAACAACGGGGACAACAGGAACAAACGGGGACAACGGGAACAACGGGAACAACGGGAAGGAGGTAGTAAACGCCTAAACGTTCGAAGAGCTTTAGAGCACTTGAAGCATTTGAAGCATTTGAAATATTTTAAGAATTAATATATATAAATGTTTTGACTACTTTCAAACGCTTCGATCCAATTTGTTATTAAAAGCGTATCTAACGTTAGTATTTACTAACATTTATCATCTTAAATATTTATATAAAATAATTGTAAAAAGACGGTTTATAATTATTAAACCGTTAACTGTTACCAGCGGAACTTGGTACGGTATCGACACCCAGAATATCGAACTTAGCAAAAATAAGTAACTACATCGTACACAAAGTCCTGCTACGCCTTACTTGCCAATGTCATAATATAACACTACCAGCAAGGATCATTCTTTGTCAAGATGTCATCAAATTTGATAACCCCATTTCCTGGTCTCAGTAGAGAGGGGGGAACACTAAGCTTTTTGTCTCGGGGGCTTACAGCAGGAGAGTAACGTTGGGTCAGTCGTCCAATCGGTAAGTTCCCGTGCTATGTCCTTTCCCCTCTTGTCTGAGGAATTGCCAATATGAGATGCGGCGAATAGGCTGTATTAACACATCAACATTCAAAGATATTATCAGAACAGAGATATTTTCAATCCACTACGTTCTATACAAATTGCTAGAAAGGAAAAAAAGATTCCCCTCAACCCGAAGTTTTCTATTGGAGCGAGACGTGACAATTAATCCTTCCTAAATTTATTTATTGCCAAGGCGATCAATAGGCTTTGTTTTTCTAACTTCTTGACTATCGGCTATGTTCTGCATTAGAACCCCCTTTTAACATGCTAATAACAAGTACCTAACCTAACGTATAATACAAAGTGACATAGATACATATTCGAAATTAAATTTTATGGAAAATGTTTTTCCTCCCAAGAAAAACTAAGCGTGCGAACGTATGCCGTGTCACTATCTCTTCCACAATCATCTTTAACAATTGCCACCTAACCCAACAGTTATAACGATTTACTATATCCAGTCAGCAATTTTTCTCAAGTCTCACATTTTAAGACAACTCTAACCACCGTCTAAACAGGCAGGTAAGGGCAACAAGCCTCACAGTAGGCCTAAGTAGCCGTAGTGTAACCAGGGAGTTGTCTGTCTTACTATTCACCAGGTCTTCCGCGAGTCTAGATTTCGTTAGAGCTATAAGGTATTAAGGGAGTGTAGTCGATAGAGCCTCGTTAAAATACATGCAGAGAAATATTAATGTAACCCACTACAATTTAGATTGAACGTTTCCAAAAATATAGAATTAGCTACAGATCTGATATTACCTTCTCAAGTGTTTAAAGCGTAGTCCTGTTAGTGGTTCTAACTGTAGACCCCTGTCGATATAATAGATTGCTATTGATTACCAGGTGCATTGGTCATACCTTATATATAAACGCTGGGAACATCACCAATTCGCTTAGCTCCCCAGCACAGCCTCCTGCTACATATACATACTTTATGAGTTGCACATTCTCTATTATAGTAACTTACCTTACCTAATAGCAACCCCATGCATCGTATACTAAGATAGGGCTTTACGGTCGTCTAATAGCAAATGAGCAAACCCTCGAAAATATATTAATAGCTGATTAATTCTGGCTCGAGCGAAAAGGAGTACCGAGTTCCGAGCCGACGTCCAGCAAGCAGCATATCAAATACAAAATGCAATGGTATCTGAGCTGGTCATTCTAAAGGGGGAGTATGTAGCATGTTTGTCCACCCTCTATAATTTTGTCGAATGCAGATGTCTCTAGCTGTCCTACCTAATGAACCAGTGGCGAGTTTCTCTCCGCACATGGAGAGACCCGGCAGGATCTGAATAGGCATCTTGCATCCAGGCCGGTAGCACAGTCTACATTTACTTCAAGCATGATGCCTATTTCTACACACGATTGGCGAGGTCCGTACGACGGCTAAGTCGCCGTTCAAATAAACAGCCTTACCTTAGGTACCTATTGCTTCATGCCCGATCCCAGACCATATTTTATCTAAACCACACTCGCGTAAGCCCGCTAGGTTAATTATTGTTAGTTGCTTATACAAGTACTACTATAAACGGCAGTTAGCTTGGCAGTTGGACCTCACAGATCTACGCGATTTAAGATAGAATGGTCGGGCATACAATTAGCCAAGCAATTTGGTCCCAGAATCATGGACCCCATTCGTAGGACAACCTTACTGTGCAAAGGAATAAAAAGACGTAATCGGCTACACTAGACCCCGAATTAATTGCCCAATACCAAGAGCCTTATAGCAAGTTGGAACGCCCCTTAAAATACTACGTAAGAAGACTTTCTAGACTCTCCCCTTAGACTTACCTAGTGCGACGCGTAGGTACCTGCGCGTCATATTCTATGACCGATGAACGCCATTCCTTATTTAACATTGCAGCCGTCTTCATACTCTCGCCTGTTAGTGTTTCACCATAGTATGGTCCACGACGTTCTCGTACCCAGGGCTCTCCTGAATAGCTCGCCATACAGTAGATTCTGTACCAGCAAGCTTTTCCCTCGCTAGGGCTCTCCGAACAAATTAAGAATCTATTTATATCAGCAGCGGTGTCGTAAGTGAGTTTATCTATACTAGGTCCCGAAGTCTACCACATTCAATACTCGCTTGAGAATCCATTACGTAGATATCCACGGACTTAGGCAGGTCGGCCGACCTAGTCACGTTAGCGAGCAGGAAGTCGAAGTTAATTCACCGAAGCGACGCGGCGTGACTGGAGTTCGATTAAGGTACACTGTCTGTCAGAGATCGCGCAGCTTATTGTCCTTGCCTTACGATTCATCCCAAAAGTGCGTCGTAATTATACGCGACGAGTCGTCTAAAACCATCACGCCGCCTAAGGGTAATCGGCCTGTGTGGTAGATTACTGTTTGACCAGAACGAGCTTGATTTATAGAACTTGATTTATGGAGAAAGGTCTATCAGATCTATAGGTTATTTTTAGAGTTTCTGCTAGTGTACATATGAACTTTATATAAGGCTAGTATAATGCCAGAGCAATATCTGGTATTGAGGAGCAGGCTAACCTGGTTACTGCCTAAGGCTGACGTTTTACTATGCGAAATGATAGTATAGGTGATGTCGCTGGGGTTGTCGGTACTCCCGGCGCTAACTAACAGCCAGGGGGAAGAGGCAATACCATTTAAAATTATGGTAAAGATAAATGCACGAAGAACTAGATGGCAAATCTTGATCATGAATGGTTTCGAGATACTTGCCGACACTGATGTGCGATGGGATGTCGTTGTACACATGCCCATATTCAAACTGCAACGGGTCTATACCTAGCCCTTCTAGGAATATATTGCATCTATGACTGTACTTGACCAACGGTGAGGACTTAACTTATTTCTGTTGAACTGTGATGGCGGCAATAGGATCAGTCCTGCTACCTTAGGTGAGATAGCAGTTGATGACTAAATTACCTAGGTCAGTCTCGCTAGTGAAGCTCATACACACATGAAGTGGTGCTTAAGAGCAGACCTTAACATATTATCCCGTTTAACTCTGTATGTCTAGACCTTAAGTACCTAATCAGTTTCCACACCTTGCTCATATGTATGTTATCTAATGTAAAAAAGAATTCGGTGCCTAGACATACCGGGAGGCGAACTAGTTACTATTCGCGAACTAGATATAGCCTAGATGCCACCAGTCGGAAACGTCGTAGAACGTTAAAGATATATCCATGTCTACTTAAAACTACCCATGTCCTGCACTTCCTCCCATTCATAAGGAAGAAGCTCTGTCACTCAAATAGAAACCGTGTTCCTTAAACACGGCATTTTAAAGCAAGATAGTAATTCTCCCTGAGGAATACCTGGATGAGACAGAGGCTAAATTGACGAACAATGGATTGGATTGTACAGAGTAGCACTCTAATGCTTCTTTAGGTAGTATTTCCTAGAGCTCATTACGTTGGCACAATGAGGTCATTTGAATCTAAACATCACGAGATGTAACTAGAGGGTAGGGAAACAGACTCGTTGTTTCGCAAGGAACTCTAACCTAAATACAAAACCCGTAGTTATCTATACTAAGAGTATTCTTTGTACTGGATATTTCATCCGGAATCCTAACACTGACAACACACCCGCCCCAGTTGGTAGTCTTCACCCACCAAACTGTCAATTACAAGCTATATCAGTAGAAGCAAGTCATTACGCGGGAAAAGACAGAAGCAAACCCTTAAGAATAGGAGTTTAAAGTTTTCGAACTTATTCACCATGTCCCAATGAGTAAGCCCTGTAAATTAATATATGAAAGAATATTACAATTATGTTAAACAATCTCCGTAGGAAATTGATCACTTGATCTAGTGTACTTCTTAGCACAACGAGTGATACTTAAGGCAGCAAAACTCTCCCGTATGATCCTACGTATGGGTTTGAATTAAATTCTTTAGATGCTCCCGTTCAAGTAAAACGCATCATCTTTATTGTGTCTCTTCTCTAGACTTTTCTGACGGACTTACTATCTCGAAGTTAACATCGTTTGTATGACTGAATAGGTACTAATAAGGGTTTCTTCTATCACATAGAAACAGCATATAAATCGAATATATATAGAAAAGTATATTCCTGTCTTCAATCTTGAAGCTTTTTAACATTTGACGTTTACAAGTAGTGTTAGGTACTTACGTGTACTCTGTGCATGTGCTGTTTTAGGTGGGTATCTAAGTATAGTGCATGTATTCTGATGCATGACTACATGTAGGTACCTTATGTAGGTACTTGAAATGCCAAGATGGAATCATGTGGCTGTAGAGAAATGCAAGCCACACTACTTCGGCTGATGAGGTATCCACCTAGATTGACGCAGAATGGATCTCCATCCAACCTTTAACGTCCAGAGCTAATCTGCATTCCAATATCAAAGTCCACCTTCCATTTATGCGTCATTCTTTTTTTTTTTTTTTTGCGCAACACTTCCACGTGTACTTTGGACTACTTTAAAGCCAGAGCTTCAGTCATCTGCTTTAACCTGAAATATCAAATGGCACTAGAATGACGCAAGATGCAGTATGTATGCTGCCGTCGCTCTTCGTCAAACTTCATGCCGCCATCCCCTTGACTACCCAACCTTGCTTGTTTGTTGCAAAGAAAGTGGTTGATGCTTTGTCATTTACAACTCCCACTTCCTGTTAGTTTATATCTACTTCGGAATGTGAGTATATAAACAAAATGATTCTATATCATTCTGGTATGTATTCCCTTGGTGCAGCAAGCTTTTGATATCTTGTCTCGCATTCGTCAAGACAACACTCTCCTCTGGACAAGCGGCTGATGGTTAAAAGCCGGAGATTTACCGCTCGTCACATCGTAACTGAATAAGGCTTAGTGCGCGGGAAAGCTGGGCGCTATGGAGGTGGGGTGGTTTTCTGCCCTTCGGGGGCCTCTAGCAAGATTTGATGCCTGGCTCAGTGCCAAAAGCGCAGCCTGACCAACTGCTTTGCAGCATTGAGTCGAACCAAATAGGCAAGCAGCAGCAGCCTACAGTTAACTCACAGCTTTCCTTTCCCGCCCCAGCCCGCCTACAATCATGGCCCGCTCCTTCCAACTACACCGCGCCGCCTCTCGATTTTCCAGCGCCTCCGACCCCAAATACCTACTGCAACAATAAAAAAAGTAAAGAAAAAAAAAAAAAAACACAAACACTGAAAACAATTTTTCACCAACAAACAAACTCGACGCGAAAATTCAACCATCCACCCCAAAACCGACACTATCTTTTTAAACCTTTCGCCGAACTCCGCTCGATTTTAATACCATTATAAAATTATTGATTTCGCGCATATCAGTATAAACAATGGCTGGTGGAAAAGGCAAATCGGCTGGCGGCAAGAGTTCGGGTGGAAAGACTTCGGCTGCTGAGGCACCCAAGAAACAGCAGAGCCATTCTGCTCGTGCTGGACTTCAGGTAAGATGTTATTTTGTCATACAATATTGATGCATCGCGATTTTTTCAATCCGTTCAAATTGTTGGGATGTCCATGTCTACGCATCATGAGCTTCTCAGTCGATATCGCTGTATACCCCTCGATCTGTAGAATGACGCGCAACTCTTTCTACACGACACGCACTATCCAGCCACCCCGAGAACTGAATTACAGAATTGCGAGCTTTAATCCCGACTGCAAATTGAGCTGGCGCCGACATCATTGAAGCCGCCTTATTTTTTTTTCGGTTTCATGGCATAATATGTTATATAAATATGCTAGATATATCGAAACTATTTAGGGACCTGCGATGCGATGCGATCTTCACGCCCTTCCCTCCCTTAATATCTGTTTCATCCACCGTTTTAGCTGGGTTCATATCTGCGGCCGCGCTTTTCCTGTTTAACTAATATTCACTATTTCTTACAGTTGAGTTTTACTAACAGAATGTTATAGTTCCCCTGTGGACGTGTTAAGCGTTTCTTGAAGCAAAATACGCAAAACAAGATGCGCGTTGGTGCCAAGGCTGCCGTTTATGTTACAGCCGTTCTCGAATATCTTACTGCCGAGGTTCTCGAGCTTGCAGGCGTGAGTCATCTCTTTGTTCTCTTGGTGCCACATTGCCACTATATCTGCCTAGGCCTGGTTTCACAGGCCACCATGAGGGATAGAAACTAATTTTATTATTTTTCCAGAACGCCGCCAAGGATCTGAAGGTCAAGCGTATCACTCCTCGCCATCTCCAGTTGGCCATCCGCGGTGACGAAGAACTGGACACGTTGATTCGCGCCACTATCGCCTTTGGTGGTGTTCTACCCCACATCAACCGTGCCCTACTACTTAAGGTCGAGCAGAAGAAGAAGAACAAGGCGATCGAGGCTTAGTATGTCTGAAGTATTGATGGATTGGAGTTACCAGTGTATACGCTCTTTCGTTTCTGGGTGTTTCTGTTATGTGGGACGAAGTTCACTGCCTTTGGAGGAAGGACATGCGGTTTCGCGACCTTGAGGCGGTTGATTAGGACGACATAATTACGGAATTATGACTGCGCTGAATTTTCTTCGGCTGTGGGCTTGGCTGCTTGTTATGATATCTCACAGGAGATCCTACGCGGGCCAAAAGCGCTGATCAGGTAATGCTGGCAAGGCGCGTAGCTGGACAAGCTAGCTTTGATGATTCATTCGTAAGGGATGGGTTAAGAATGCCGACTGCTGTGCTAACCTTGTGAGGTCTTGCCAGGAGCAGCAAATAATATTACATTGCTTCGATTTGGTACGGGATTCTTAGTAGCTGGATACCTATATAAAGTGATGTTGTGTTCTTATTGCGAACTTTCATGGCGAATATCTTAGTCTACAGAATTGAAGACAACGTGTAAGTCTATGTTTTATACCCAGCTCATGTTGCTTGCCTTAGGTGGTAGTGATTGGGAAACGCCTCGTAATGTTGATTAAATGTGAAAGTGAATGACATCCTAACACTTCTATTAGGGTACTGTTCGTGAGAGGTCCTTATAAGTGAAGATAATAACGTCAACCCCCCGAGTTGGTATCGCTCTACCTTTTAGTGGTGTAGGTAGCGGTTTGATATGAGGTACCTGTGAGTGTGCCACCCAGGTCAGATAGACTGTAATAGCAATTGGGGCTATTAAGAAATACACTTTTGGCTCAACGATTTGTATCTGAGAGCACCTAAGCTATCCTCTGAACGCTTACAACTTCCTAACATATATGAAATATGAAATAAGTGATGCTATTGTACAACTACCTGGGTACAATGTGGAAGTATTAAGGTCGTTAGTGAATAGGCATTCAAACATTAGGTGCTTACGTACAAGACAACAAATTTCGTGATTCGGTGCTTTAACGGAGAACAGGCAAACACTCCACGGGACGAATAACGGTGTGTGGAATGTCTCTTGCTATATAGCCTTACTGTCAGGAGTCTTATTTGAGACCCCTTGAGACCAAAGGAGCTGTTTGTATATAGTTTTGGCTCCAAAGCTGTCGTAGTTAGAATTCCTAGCGAAACAGCGGAAGTTATTTCCTCACCTCATGCTTTGCAGCGTGCCATTTAAGGTAGGTAGATAGGCGTTTTTATTATGACCGCCGCCTTACTTCCACCTTGGGGTCATAAGATAGTCAAAACGAAGCTCTGTTATGTATAGAATGCAATTATGAGAAAAGCTACAGTTTTTCGACTTCACGGCCATGCTGTCGTGGCAGGTGACTTGCATTCCTGCCAATACGAAGCTCGCACTCGCAAGTTAACACTGGGCTAGGCTAGATTCTGTCCAACCCACTACTGCAGAAGAATCAGTATGATCTGGTTAGTTAGGCAATCTTTGTGAAGGGTTTGTAATCGAGAAATCGATTTGATCTCCATCTTGGTAAGCCCGCTACTGTTTCTTTATGTCAATGTCGTGATCAAGGGACGACCCGTAGGTTAAGCCTCATCTTTATCTTCGCAAGCATGCAATGTAGATCTTCCCACCTCGCCTCGCCTTGCCTCGCAGCTTTTCTGCAAGAAAAAAAAAAATAAGCTCCCGGAGCTTTGGGTTCCCGTGATGACGATGTTCGGTGTTGTCTTCTATTTTCGTCATGTCCTTACGTTATAGCTACACATTTTAGCCTTTAAGAACATAGTGTATTTTTAGTTGGTCTGTCGTATGTCGTGATCTGTAATGTGATACTACAGTAGACAGCCCTAGTTGCCTTATATAACTTAGGTTAGGTTACCTAGGTTAGTTGGTTACGGAATATGCCAATTATTGTATGTATTTAGCTCGCTCTCGGTTTGTTCGTCTAGGTTTTGTAAAAGATACAGTTAAAAAGCGAGATAGCCACCCCGCTATGAAATGAAGCATGGCGGTATTCGGGGCTATTCTGTAAATACAATTGAGGGAGCTCTTATATCCCGAGCGCCTTGGTAAGTCAGGTCAGGTAGGTTAAGTTAGGTAGTCTCGGGATTTGAACCGGAAATTGAAATGCTAACTCGTATATACTAAAAGTTTGTACAACATGTAAAACATAGCAAGCAGTTAGAAAAAAAAAAGACTTGTTTCCTAAAACGAAAGACTGGAAATCAAATTGGGGGTAAAGGGTTAATCCATCTTCAAGTTGGCCGGTTCTGGGTATTCTCGCGGGCCAGGAACCTAGCAATCAGAAATTCTTAATAACTTAGGTACCTAGGTAATTATCGCTAGTAGCATGACTTTGAGGTTATACTTATAGTTTCTCGGATCCGGCATTATAGTCACGGCTCGATGTTTTTTTTTTTTTTTTTTTTTTTTTTTTTTTTTTTTTTTTTTGTAGAGTTGTTAAATTGGATTATTTTTTAAAATTTTTTTTTTTATTAATTTTT
>MU284101.1:0-223878 GCA_022478815.1 Daldinia bambusicola | reverse complement strand
GCGGGCCCCGTGGTTCTATTTCTGGGCCCAACCCCCAACCAAAAAATCCAACACCACCCCCCATAAACCCCATTTCTCCTCCCCCCGCGTTCTCTCCCCCCTTTTTTTTTTTTTTTTTTTTTTTTTTTTTTTTTTTTTTTTTTTTTTTGAGCTACCTGGTACTAGTGGATAGATGTGCTCATCTGGATGTGTAATTCGATTTGTTCTTATCATGAGATAGGGTATCTATCAGGACTATCGGTGCAGTGTAGGTGACTACTCACTACTAGAAAGGTGCTTTGATCATAGAATGATCTACCTCATTACGTAGAGGCACATCAAACCCTGGTTCGCAATATTCTAACATTCTTCAGCCAGTTTCCTCATAAACCGCGCCCCCCCACAGTCTCGGAAATTTCCATTGTTGACCGCTGCTTGGGGAGGTCTATGCGCACATGCTAGTATATAGATTTTCGTAGTCACGAGGACCCCGTTCTGGGATTCTGCGCCTCTTCATCCATACCGGGGTATTTTTAGCACTACTTTGTCGAAACACTAACAGATATTGATAATAAGCCGTGATCGATGGAGGAGGGGTTTTTTTAGACCACGTATGACCTCTTGGTTCTTTTGGCTTACTTCTTTCTCTTTGGAATGGGGGCTGGCGTGTGGCTCCAGGAATCGTATGATTGCTCGTCCCTAGGCCATCATATTGTGTTGCCTCACGCGATTTTTTTTTGTAACCGGACAGTACAATATCAAACTGGAATATCTCTTTCTAATCACCGAGATCTGTGAGATCGACAAAGCTAGACAGCCTTACTTTTAATCTAGTACTTAGGTAGGTATAGTTACCCTTTCTATATATCACAGAAAGAACCGTTTAGCTGGTATCATAGTATGCAAACGATATACCTGGGATAAGATCGAGTAACGGCCTCATAGTAAATGTGATAAGTCACTTCGAAGCGGGCAAAAAGGTTCTCGAAACTATCTGTGTTGGGATATCCTTGCGGGTAGATTTTGATCTAAGATACCCTAATCCACAGCATCATCCTTTTAGAGCTTAGAGGCTCTTACTAGGCTCCTACTAGGCCGGTCAAGTTAGTGCGATGTAGAAATTATGAACCACGTATTATATGGGGTTCGGAACCGGCTGCAGCCGATCGGCACTGGAAACTTTCGAAGCTCGAGCTTCTAGAATGAGTTTTGTGAGATTTTAGCTGATCCATTACCACGGTTAAATTCGACGACTGTCCACAGGTTTGGAAACCAATGGCAAACGACTATTTCTCGCGGATTACTGGCGTTGATGATGGGGCGGCGGGTATGTAATTTCGAGTTGCTGAAGAATCATAATGCATTGTTATATACCTAGGGTTTAGGCACGGATGATGCAATGTAGTTCTTTGTTGTATCGTGATACAGAAGACAACCATAGTAGAATATCAAGACACGTGGCAGATGGTTGATAAGAGCCTAATAACCTTGGGCATTCTTGTATTGTGTTGTGTCGTATGGTATTATATTGTATGGTATTGTATGGTATTGTAGTGCCTTTCTCGTTGGTCACCTTAGGTACCTAGGGTAAGTTACCATTTCTCTTTTTGTTTTCTCTTCTTTTCTTCTGACTTATCTATCTCGCTTAAATTTCAGGTGTAGTTAAAAATATGTATTTTCTCGTTGTCGTCCTAGCCCACCCAACCAATTGCTTGGAGACAGCTAGCGATCAAGCGTACGTAACCGAAAGCCTCCTGGCAAGGGGAATGACGATATCATGTTACTACTTTTTCAATATACCCTTGTCTACGGTGTGCGTGTGCCTGTCGCGTCCGGGATTAGATGCGTATCTAACTAGGTGCGGTATTAGTCCAGGTGTCTACTACTAGTTAGACGATCAGCACCCGTTGGTAGCGGTCAGTCAAGATACCTATCTAGGTATGGAAGTAGTAGAGTAGTGCGTACCAAAATGATCTTTGGGCTTGTAACTAAATTAATCGGAAGTATTACAAGGTTATAGCTAAGCGAATGGAATCCCTTACCATAGTACAGCTTTAAGGTTGCATGCATTGACTTAGTTGTTGGGATATATGTGACTTCTGATATGGAAAATAAGAATGGTGAGCAAAATAAGCTTATTTTTCTTTTTAACTCCTTTTGTGAGGGGAAAAAAGAAGAAGAAAAATTGATTAGATTTTTTTTTTTTTTTTTTCTCGGTGAGAAGGTAAGATCATACGTAAAGAAACCTGGTTTGCCTTACCTGGTTGCTTACCTGGTACCTAAATTAACACAACCGGCCGAAACTCTTTCTGGTGTCCTCACTCCTGGCCGTCCTTCCGTCTTGCCCTCTTCGCTCTAAAAAAAAAAAAAAAAAAAAAAAAAAAAAACCTTATTCCAATTGAACAATTGACCCTATCTGAAACGTGCAGATGCGCTAACGCAAGCCTAACTAGCCTGCACCTTTGACAGTCCCTGGCAGCTTGGTAGCCCTAGCAGTTGGTGCCAGCACTAAGAGGGTCCGCCAACCCAGGCCTTGGATACTCTAGGTTAGTAAATTGTCACATCAAGAAAAAAACTTGTGGGGTCATCCGGCAGCATGTGGGTAATCGTCGTCTATCAGTCTATCCGGTCTAATCTGGTCTATATGGGATGTAACTTATTAAAACCCTCTGAACCATTTACCTCCCAGCAATCCGAAGGCTCGTCCCATCGATATTTATTATCATTACCATAGTAGGTCTGGTAGCATTCCTCTTGTCTTTTCGGAAAACTTCAGAGCTCAGACCTTAAACCCTCTTTAATCCCCGACTTACTCTTTTCAAAAGAAAAAGGCCAATCTGACAAAGTGGGGAGAGTGGAGAAGAAATAAAAGGAAAAAAAGGTATAATTCAAGTTTGTGCTGGTAGTGAGCTATACTTCCTGGTCTATATTTCGTTGTTTAGGATCGAAAACTTTAAAAAAAAAAATCTACTTATCTCCACCTCGCTGCTATTTCGAGGGCAACTCGTGTAAGATAAAAACCGTGTTGCTATACTAAGTACCTACCTAGGTTAGGTAGTTAAAAGAGAAAGGAGAGAAGGATTACGAACTTCCTTGCTCTCCCAGCACAATGGGGTCAATCCGAAATGTCCGCCCGAGCCGCTCGAATCAACCCTGGATTGAATTCCTGGATAACGAGATCGCTACCGGTGATCCGCAAACCCCCAGACATGCAATGGCCAAAATCTTCAGACGATCTCTCTTCTCGGCGAGGGGATGTTTGCCATCGGATGCGGCTATACAGTTAGATTCTTACTATCAGGATACATATCTACCGGCCCATCCCGAACTGAAGGATGAAGACGACAAAGGCATGGTTGCCTTCCTTTCCGGACTTTACGGAATCGTGGTCGACTTAATGTTCCTAATCCCCTACCACCACGGCTTACAATATACCGTTATTGACTTACTCTACGAGCTTCGGAATCTACCGCCGAAGGAGATCAAGGTTGGAGGGGTACGCGAATTCCCTTTACTATAAAGCTTTGTTCATATGACTTACCCTAGCGACGCAGAAAACATGCCAAATTTACGAGGAGGAGCCTGTACTCGAATCGATGATGAAGGAGAAATGGGTAGCCAACACTCGTATGAATTTAATAGCTCTCTGCCAGCCGCTAGCACCTGATCACGCTAACGTGATTTATAGCAACGGACGACGGTGAACCCGAAGAGATTGAGAGGAGATGGTTAGCATGGGTTAATGTTTCTGCTTTCGCTGCCCGCTGCATTGAAGCCGGCTTCGCCGACCATTTCGATGATATTACCAGAATCCCTTGTATGGACATCTCAAAAGCTCTCGAAGAGGAGCACCCCCCGGGCATTAAGCGCAACTGCTTGATAAGAGTGGCAGTGCAATACATCATGATTGCCGGCGCCAAGATATGCCGGGTTAAGATCGGAAAGGGCAAGACCGAAGAGCAACAGATGTGGCTCGGAAAGTGGAAATCCTGGGCGGAGAAACTGCTTGAGCTCGCCGAACAAAACGAGCTCGAGCCAGGCCTGACGTCCGAAGTGCGGGAGGCCCACGGGACAATGGTGGCATTACAACCTCGTGTGTTTAAGTTTAAACGCTAGGTGATCGGGCGTGGTGGTTTGGAAATTTTTGGTGAGGTGGCTGGACCATGATTTGCCACCCCCCTTTTCCTTAAGCATACGTCTCTTGTATTTTTCCACTCGCGGCGCTGCTGTTTCAAGCCGGCGTTTGTGTGCTGGATTTAAATCCCTTTGGGTGGATCAGATTACGTTGGACCGTTGGATGGCCGGTAACAGGGCTCGAGCTTCTACTAGGGAGTGCTTACGAGCGTCTTAAGTGCCAAAATCCTTCGACATGGTTTCCTCTATTCGAGGATGTATTCACGTTATTGTGGCTTATTTCGGTATTTCTACCTGGGGGGATAATGGCTCGGGTATAAAAGTTAGCAGATTAACTCGATGCGCTGGATTGAAGTAAAACATACCTATTTTAAATATTCAGTATACCATAGTGGAGAAGAGAAGTGAAAAACTTTTTTTTATCTGGTATATATACCACCTATAACTTGCTTGTCGGAGCCTCTCCTCTGGCCCCGGGGTTTACAACAGCTTAGCGCTAGGCTGCCATACTATTAGTGTCTTTGTCCCCACTCTCCAAAAGTCTCTTTGATATTGATCTTAGTTGTTGAACGTGGGTATCAACATGAACTCTCCTACACTGATGCTCGAAGAGGAATCAACCACAGCAAAATACATACATGGCCGGGTACTAGACATTTATGCCTTTTATAAATTTTTCGAGCGACCTAAATGTATTCATTCAACCTTAAGAAGCAGGCAAGCGCCTTATCCATGCCATTAACCCAGAATTATCTGCTAGATAACTCTTTATACTATTATGGTTGGGTTATTATATCTTCTACAAAGTCTATAATGCATATTAAGCTTAAGAGGTATTTTACCTTTTCTGGCCTACATATCGAGATCATTCAATATGTAGGTCTAATACAACTTAGAATCTCAGAGTGTGGTAAAAGGTGGTAGTGATACATATATCACGGAGTGTCTATCACCTCTACATACTATGAAAACTCGGAAATGAAGTTTAGAGGCTGGTATATATAGGCCCCCTGACTTAGACTATAGGTATTGTAAACGTGGTTATCCACGTGTAGACTCTATCCATATATCCAACATCCGAAATAGCTTTGTCTCATAATGCTCAACAGCACTGCCATCTTTCGATCTTTCTGCTATTCTTCCTCCGCTTTGTCGTGAGAATGCTATTGCTTTACTATCAACAACCAATAGATGTGCCTTGTCCATCTATCTATTACTTACCCCTTTGTCAATAGCCGAGAAGTAAAGCACCGAGTTATCACCTCATCATCGTCACGTGTATCCTCTCGCCTAAGGCGTGAATGAAAGTGTATACCCTACAAAGATTGTAAGACAGTATATAGACGTATATGTCCCTCGCTTAGATCTACGAATCAGCGCTTGGGCGAGTGAGTTGAGGCATATATAAATCTTGACCCTTTGTTGACGACGCCCAAACAAAGTAGCAACATTCTGTATAAGTGTCTATCACCTTGGGATGGGATGAGGCATGTAGAATACCTGACCGTATATATAGGATCGGGATCCAACAAGTCATTTACTGACACAATTTCGTTATTTTGTATTTTTCTCTCTACTTTCTTTTTTAGCTGTGTTGCTTTCTCTTAAATCAGCCTTTCCTTTTCCTACGCTCCTTATAGAGACCCCCTAGTCTCATCTAATATTGAAACCAATTACTCTCCTTACTTTAATGCTTTCCTCTTCACAGACCCTAGAGGTACTGTGCAATTAGACGAATCCTCATAAACATATTTAGTGGAGTCAGAAACCATACACTGGGTATTGCTAGTCACGTCTTTTTTTGCCGTTAGTATTTTTGCAAGCAAACAGCTTGTCTCACGTAATAATTATCCAACCAGCTGTCCGAGTGCTAGAAGCAGAAATAATTCAAGCAAAAAAAGCAATGCCTTCACGTAGAAAGTTGCCGACGCTTTCTATATTCTCGCGGAAGTCAAGCAATACTACACCTCCAGTCCCTACTTCCTCGCTCTCGCCGGACACTCGAACTACTCCCAATCCCTTAACACCACCTGCTCGCTTACACCTTCGACACATCTTACCCACGACACCCGATGGCGTACCTACACCACCACCGCCTCCTCGACAACCATTCCCATGGTTGTGGCAATGTCACTCATGTGACACTGTTTACCGGCTCGGCTGCACACGCCGTTGCCTCGTCTGCTCTCACGAATATTGTCTCTCAGCAACCCCACCGAAAACAAGCCGAGGAAAGAAACGTCGCCGCAGCGCGATGTGTGTATCTGAATTTGACTACAACGGGTGGGCAGAATGGGGGGCATGGCGTCGGAAGGTCCTTGGAATGGAGAAACATCATGAGCAGGATTTTCTGAAGGAAACGCACAATTGCATGATTGACTGCAACTATCCATCCGAGTGTCATCACGTCAGGTATAGGTTGCGCACAGAAGCATTTAAGCGGAGATTGCTCGATGCGCTTCCAGAGGAGCCGCAATCTCCGCCGATTGTGGCAAGCGTACCGATAAACCCCGATGACGATTTGCCTCTGAACGAGGCAAGGGCAATACTAGAAGAGGAGGACAAGGAAAATAAGCAGGAAAGCCCCACGAGTCCTAAAAGTCCGCTCAGTAAAACGTGCTTCCCCTCGGATAAACCCGAACGAAAAGAGGAAAAAGTATGGTGGATCGAAGAGCCAAATACAGGTACAAATACCAATTTCGAACGGGAAATTCAAAAGCCAACGGATGCTGAGCTAGAAGGACCAGGAAAGGGAAAATCCTCCCCTGCTGGAGCTGAAGAGTTTGATTCGGAAGCGTTAAACATTGCCCTAGAGGAGGATGCAAATATGATGCCGCTTGACCTACTCGACTACATTGTAAGCACACGAGACGAATCAAAGCAATCCGACCAAGAACATGTTGTGCACAACAGTGGATCAGATGCGCGTATCGCTGCGGAGGCGGAGAGAAGCGATGACCAGGAGGAGTCCGCAACAGATAGCGACTCCGACAGCG
This sequence comes from Daldinia bambusicola, assembly GCA_022478815.1. Lineage (NCBI taxonomy): Eukaryota > Fungi > Ascomycota > Sordariomycetes > Xylariales > Hypoxylaceae > Daldinia > Daldinia bambusicola. Next base: position 216,769 of record MU284101.1, on the reverse strand, counting down.
GCTCCGCGTCATCTTCCACTTCATCATCTTCGTCTGTCGAGGGACAATGGCTACTAGCTAGTACATTTGTGCCGCCTTCTCAGGGTGGTTATAGTGGTGATAAGGAGAAAGAGAATAAATAAGGGCTGAAAAAGAATGAGGATTCAGCAAAAGAGATTATGGAACCTGGAGTTCAGCGCATTCTTGACGAATTGATGGTTTGATATTAGCAGCGAGGACTAGTATCAGCATGGGTTTTTTTTTTTTTTTTTTTTTTCTCACCTACATAGCGAACATGAGTTTAGATATACTGCGTTATGGTATTATGAAGATATATGATATCAACTTTTAATTAGGCATATAGGCTGGTATTCTCTCCTTGTGATAGAATTACCGAATATACAGATATTGACTGATCTATATTAATGCTGATGCTAAACTGGAAAATGCAGTCCTGAATTTATCCAAGGGGAAGAAGAAAGAAGTAAAGCAAATTTGAAGTTAAAATAAAGAAAAGGGTTAGTTTGTACTTTTACTTACGTTGCATCTTCTGTGAACAAAGCTTACGCCTCGATCCATCAAATCACTACGTTATGTCATTTCTCATTTCCATGCAGGTAGAGTGGATCCAAAGCTTGGTGGATCCACTATCGGTACCTGGATACACAAGTACATTGCACCAGGTACATGTACTTTATGAGGTCCCTGCTGGCTGGAGACGCGTTAAGCACATTTAATTTACGCGTCTTCTCAACCCAAATTCTGGTGTTGAATTGAACAAGAGCATTAAAACTATAGTGTACAAGCTACATCATTCCACCCCAAACCCCAGAACTCTATTAACAGGAAGAATATCTATTATAGAGAGGAGCGATATCTTCAACATAAGTTTACATTACGTTAAAGAAAGCTACTATAGCTTGGAAGGCTTTTCCTTGCTGAAATTCACGATAAAGAGCAACGTTGATATTGCCGCCGAAACCTAGAAAGTCAACATGTCCGACTTCGAAGATGAGATGGACATTGATGCCCCTCCAAAATCTAATGACATCAAATTTTCCTCTGATAATACTGCCAAGGGCAAACGCAGTGCTGCCAACCTGCCCGTTGAAGCAGAAGATTCCTTACCATGGTAGGATTATCACCACGCCTCTTATCCGTCTTCCATAATTTGTCGCTAATTCAAAAATAAGGGTTGAGAAATACCGACCCGTTTCTTTATCCGACGTCTCTGGCCACCAAGATATCCTAGCTACGATTAACAAGTTTGTCGACTCCAATCGCTTACCCCATCTCCTCCTCTATGGCCCTCCGGGAACAGGCAAAACATCTACCATTCTAGCCCTTGCGAGACGTATATATGGGGCGGAGAACACACGGCAGATGGTTCTAGAGCTGAATGCCTCCGATGACAGAGGTATTGACGTTGTTCGAGAGCAGATCAAGACCTTCGCCTCGACGAAGCAGATATTTACTATGGGCGGTGCATCACGCGGCGGCATGGCGAGCTACAAGCTTATCATTCTGGACGAAGCTGACGCTATGACGAACACTGCCCAGATGGCTTTACGACGAATCATGGAGAAGTACACAGCGAACACGCGATTCTGTATCATCGCAAACTATACTCACAAACTATCGCCCGCGTTGCTGTCTCGATGTACGCGTTTTCGGTTTAGTCCTCTTAAAGAAGACGATATTCGCGTCTTAGTGGACAAAGTCATTCTAGAGGAGGGAGTTAAAATTACGGCCGAGGCCACAGACTCTCTGGTCAAGCTGAGCAAAGGCGATATGCGACGAGCACTAAATGTGCTTCAGGCTTGTCACGCATCCAGTTAGCCCTACTACCCCTGTTTTTACATCTTAGTGGCTATGCAACACTGACTGAAATTAGGCACGCCGATACAACCTAAAGATGGGCCTAAGATACCCGAGAAAGACATCGTCAGGGACACTATCACAACTGAAACCATCTACAATTGCATAGCAGCCCCGCCTCCTGACGCGATTACGAAGATTGCTAGTACACTGCTTGCGACTAGCGACGTAACTACTTGTCTCTCGACGATTAACACACTCAAGGTGGCTAATGGGCTCGCATTGGCGGACATAATCACAGCACTGTCGGAGCAACTGGTGAAGATGGAAGTGAAACCCGAAGCTATGATTAGATGGCTCGATGGTCTAGCGGAGATAGAGTATAGAGTTTCGGCTGGAGGAAGCGAGGCTATCCAAACGGGTGCCGTGGTCGGTGTGGTGAGAGAGGGTTGTGAGCTTATGGGATGATAAACCAAGTCAAGTCATGTCAAGTCAATTAATAAAAAGATCTTGAGGGTTAGCGACCTAGTTAGGTGTATGAGGGCTAATGAATCCAATCAGATAAGACACATGCTAGCAACCAATAGATCTGGACTCGTTGTGTATGCGCTGCCAATATGAAACAGTATAGTCTAAAGTATAGACTGACCTCAAACAACTCTGAAGCTATAGGAAGAAAAAAGAGGAAAACTGTGTGGCGTACTTGTGTCTAGGTACCTAACCTAAATTTATAGTATAAATTGCAAGTACCTCGTTACCTGTGGTTGATATAAATTCCTTTTTTTTTTTTCTCGAATTTAGACCGCTAGGTTTCGTGTAATCGTATATATCGTTAGTTGCATGCCCCGCAGGCCGCGGACTCTCCACGCGTATCAAATAGGCTTGTGTGACAGGCAAGGCGCAGACGAGTTTCAAAACCCAACAAGCAATTAACAAACTCGATTCCTACATGAGGTACCCAATGTTGGGTAAATCCGTTCATTACAACACTTCAAAAACCAGTCATATCTTTTTTTATTTATCGTCTATATCCTTCCAACGCTGCAACCATGAGCATAATGATCCCGGAGATATTATGTTTAATCTGCTCGTATCTCGATATCGAGGATATCCGCAGATTCCGCCTATGCTGCAGAGCCTTTGCAAACGCCGGCGCTTGCTTCGCCTTCCGGAAGCTTGTATTTTATCTGCATCCCCTCGACTTTGAAATGTTACGGCACATTTCTATGCATCCTATTGCGTCTAAAAATGTCCGCTCATTAGTCTATATTGGCCATACGTTAGAGTTGCCTAAGAAATCCCTGGAAGACTTTCTTGATTATTATTCGGCGGTTCGAAGGGCGGAAATAATAGTAGCTCAGACTTCAAAGGAAACGCCCCCGCCTCGCTTAGGAAATGACCAGCTCTTAATGCTTTACAAGAATTACGAGACTGCTATCGAGGAGCAGAAAAAGGTGCTCATAAACGATGAAGATATCTCTTGCCTTAAAGAGATCATCTCCCGCTTTCCATCGCTTCAGGGGATAACCATGTCGTGTGACTTTTGGTTTTGGCCTGGTAAAAACAAGACACCATTCGGGGGTTGCTTAATCCCACCAGGCGACGAGTTAGAACCAGTAGGATGTCGGCAGCTCGACTCTCTTCTATCAGCTATCTTTCAGACCGATATCAAATTGCGGAGGCTTACCGCTGGTACGCTCAGCTGGCAGTTCTTTCAGAAGCCGGCCGCGGAACTTCGAAGTACTCTTTCTTTCTATACTAACCTCACTCGCCTTGAGTTATGTATCGACACGGGAGAAAACAATCGTGATGCCACCATTTTCGATGATCTCACCGTCGGGACGGATGTCCCCCAGTGTCGACGTCTACTAGAAACGGGATTATTGCGCGACTTCATCCGGTCGCTGTCTCAGCTACAGACATTATACGTCGTTTTCAACTGGCATTCGGAGCAGCACGGATACCCGGCACGGCTTGAGGATATAATGGAGCCAAAGCATAGATGGGAACATCTCGATAGTCTGACCTTGGGGAATATCACGTGCGAACGGCACGACTTGATGTCCATGCTCAGGAGGCACAAGAGCACCCTCAAGGAGCTATGCCTCCGAGACATTCGGCTGAGAAGCACGTCGTGGCATGTACTTCTCCCCAAGATCCGGAGGACGATGGACCTCGACGATGCTTGTATTTGCGGCGAGCTGTACGGGCAGGAAGAAGACTCGCCGTTCCCGGAATATTGGGATCTGTCGCTACCGGACACCTTCGAGGACTCGCTCCGCGATGACGTCAATGATTACTTGGTTAACGATGATATCAAGCGTTGCCCTCTTTGAATACTTTTAATGGGTCGTCTTGAGCGGTGGCCACCTAAATTATTTATTAAGAGGCGGAAGCATTATTGTATAACTCGAGCTGTCCAATTGATAATCCGGGTTATTTTGTTATTGAAAGCCTCGAAAGCATGATGTTGCCATCAGAGCCTCATAATGGTATGTTAGTCCCCCCTCAACTGCTGTACTCACTGATAATTAATCTACTGTAGGCAGTCTGAATCCGACATTCGGGGTTGGCATAGGAGGTTCATTTGAGCCACGAGGCTTAATTTATATGCCCCTGCAAGTCTGGCCCATTCTCAACTCATGTAATTTGGGACAGGATCTGAGAATGATAATATTAGTCCTCGGAGTTTGGCAGAACCGCGAGCTAAGGCTGACCTGATTAACTTTGAGCGGCCTGAGGGGTTACCGCCGCATGCTTTCGCAATACCAGCAGAGCTGTCATAAATGCCGGCTATATGCGATACGGCCCGGCAAACTCTGGCCCGGTTGATCGGCCTCCATAAACACAGTTCTAGGAGTTCTAGGAGTTCTAGGAGTTCTATTCTCATCTTATAGGATCTAAATCCGCCTTTATATACTCGCTCATGTTCTTTCTTCCTGGGTACCCGCTGGGATAGGTTATCAATTGACAACCGTCATGGTACGGAATCTCGAAAACGGTATCTTAGTTATACCGATTTAAAGGAGTATCGAAACTTTCGATAGGATTTTAGCCGACTTCATTTTCACCAATCCTATGTTCTTGTGTTTGGAGATCACTGGCCTCTGACCTCAGCTCATGGGAGAACTCAGTAAATACATCAATCAATATATCTCCAAACATTCCAACGTTACTTCTCTGTTCAATCCTTCCTAGCAAATGACGACAATTAATCACAATGGAAAGTAAGATTAAGCTAATTGGCTCACATTAGGTGTACATTTAACCGCACCCAGTGAAAGTGGACGATCATATATTTCTAGCCTTGGCTTCATAATGCCGAAGGCCGTCGTCGGAATGGAGATCTTTTTTGTGTTTACACACCATACCTACATCCAGAGCGGAGCTAGCTCCTATAGTATATGAAGTAATATAAAACGAGCACCTGGTATCTTTAGCTATGCACGGTTGCGTGGTTCTCGCGTTCGCCAACCCTTCACCATCCCCCCTTAAGTGTGGCCATCAAAATGAAGTTTTCTAATTTTATTACTCTAGCGGCTTTGGCTGCGCTGGAAGTCTTTGCTGCACCCCCTTTCCGCGGGTTGTCTGGTACTCGGTCTTCTAAACTGGAACGGAGTATACCAGACACACACATTCGACATGAGAAAAGGGCCGCAGTGCAAGAGAGGTCTTGGATAAAGGTGGAGAGGGCAGTACCTGATGCCATATTACCTATGCGCATAGGCTTGAAGCAGCAGAATCTCCAATCGGGCCACGATCTGTTGATGGACATGTGCGGCGACTCTTCCCACCGATATGCATTTTATGAATAGCTAATAAGACAGTAAAGATCGAATCCCAAATCAAAGAACTATGGCAAGCACCTCTCGGCAGAAGAGGTTGTTAAGTTCTTCCAGCCCGCGGAAAAAGGTATCAAAGCAGTCAAAGACTGGCTTATCAAGGCAGGGATCCCTTCTGACGGTATCTCACGGTCTAGTAACAAACAAGTAAGCCAATATACCTACCGCTATAGTAAAAAGAAACATTGCTAGCACATGTCTAACCATATCTCAAACAGTGGATACAATTTGATGCGCCTGTTAGCAAGGTAGAAGACCTCTTGATGGCGGACTACCACGTGTGGGAACACGTAGATACGGGTGCTAGGAACATTGCCTGTGACGAGTCAGTGCAGCGATATTATAGAACACAAGCTACTAGCTAACTGCCTTCGAGATACCACCTCCCGAAAGGAGTGAAAGAATATGTTGATTATATTACGCCTGGCATTGGGCTGCTTGGCTACGGAAATACACAAGAGCCGCCATCGAAGAAACGAAGGGAGGCTAACATAGGTCCCATCCACCGTTTAGGTCAGCCGGTTGACGAGAGTGAGCTTGCCAAGCTCAAGAGTGAGAGAAGCAAGAATAATCTCTCGCCCCTTAAACGGACCACGGGTTCGAATGTGGAGGGGCCTTTACGCTTCGCGACACCCGTGGAGCCCACAGATACAGCAAGTGGAAATTTCACGCTGCCTGGTGGTTGTGACCGATATGTCACACCGGATTGTATTAGGTGTACGAACGTGTCTCTTTAGGAAAGGCCCTCATAGGCTAATTGGGAGTCTTAGCTCTATATGGCATCCCGAAAGGGACCAAGAAACATCCGGATAACAAAATGGGAATCTTCCAATCCCTCGGGCAACATTATACACAGCACGACCTCGACACATTCTTTTGGAGTTTTACGGAGTAAGACCTGTTTCTATTCCTTTAGGTGGTATCTCGGTTGCTGATAAGCTATAGTGAAATCCCGAACGGAACACACCCTGAACTGTTTTCCGTGGATGGTGGACAAGGCCCAACGAGGAACCTGAGACTGGCGGGTACCGAGGCGAACCTTGACTTCCAGATGGCGTATGGATTGATTTGGCCGCAAGAACCTGCGTTGTACCAGGTTGATGATGAGTGGTACCAGACTAACTACGAGTTCGACCCAGAGTCATACATGGGATTTTTCAACAGTACGGCCGATCTATCGTTCTCTTAATCGGATGAGGTATCTCTTGCTAACGTCTAGCCTTAGATCTCTGGAATGCAATCGACGGGAGCTACTGCACCTTCGAAGCTTATGGCGAAAAAGGCAATTGCAAACGTCCCGAGTGTCGGGACCCCGAATACCCGAATCCACACGACCGCGCCGGGTATAGCGGGCAGTTGATGTGCGGCGTGTATAAGCCGACAAACGTCATCAGTATCTCCTACAGCGGAGCCGAGATCGATCTCCCGGCGTCGTATCAACAGCGCCAGTGCGCTGAGATCATGAAACTCGGCTTACAGGGCTCGACGGTCATCATCTCGTCGGGTGACGACGGCGTCGGCGGCTTCTCTTCCCCCGCAGCGCCTACCGGCTGCTTGGGCCCCGCGCGCGACGTCTTCAACCCGCAGTTCCTCGCTAGCTGTCCGTATATCCTCACGGTGGGGTCAACCGTGCTGCAGAGCAACAAGACCCCCGGTGTCGACCCCGAGGAGGCGACAGACAGGTTCCGGTCCGGTGGGGGATTCTCGAATATCTACGACGCGCCGGATTATCAGAAGGACATTGTGAACAAGTACCTTGAGAAGGCTAAGCTTCCGTTTGAGGGCTACGAAGGCGGTGGCGCTAACTATAGTAATGTTCACGCTGGAAAGGGACACTTTAACAAACTCGGAAGAGCGTATCCGGACGTCTCGGCTAATGGGGATCACTTCGTGATTTCAAGCGGTGGCGAGCTGCTGAGTATTGGCGGCACGTCGGCTTCGGCGCCGCTTTGGGGATCGGTGGTTACTCTGATCAACGAGGAGCGGTTGGCTGTTGGGAAGAGCCCGGTCGGGTTCGTCCACCAAGTCCTGGTAGGTCTTTATAATAAATATCCACTTGGAACGATCTCAAAATGGGACAGCTCCTAACCACTTCATGTAGTACTCTCATCCTGAAGTCTTCAACGATATCACGAAGGGTGATAACAGGGCGTGTAAGACGATGGGTTTCCCGGCTACCGAGGGCTGGGATCCTGTATCTGGAATGGGGTACGTGTTCCCGTATATGATGATTTGGGTACAATACTCGAGAATTGATCACTTACTGATTGGTTATAAAATTTTAGTACACCGAAATACCCCAAGCTTTTGGAGCTCTTCCTGAGCTTACCGTAGAAGTTTTGCCTGCTTCAAGAAAGAGAGGAGGTTGCGGAAGATGCTTGCCGAATATTGGAACTCAAATCTTCGAAAACGGATCCTGTGTTGCTGTTGTGTGTGAATATATTATATTTCTGTAAATCTTGCCCTTGGAAAATGTTTAGATGATATATGTATGAATGATTTTCATTCCCTGTTGATAGAAATATTTCCAAGTAATATATTCCACTATTCCACCCCCACCGCCCAACGTCTTAACTCATTTGCGAAGCCTCACAGCTCATCGTGCGCGCCTTCCTCTCCTCCCTCCTCCCCCTCCTCCACACTCACCGTCGTCCCATCCCACGCTTCAACCTTCCCCTGACTAATATCCATCAAAAAAGCACCTATACTCTCGGGCGTGATATCCCCCTTCCCACGTCCCCGCCGGTACGGGAACACCTTGCCGAACATGGGGTTCTGCACGGACACGGCGGGGTACGCGCCGGGCGCGAGGCCCAGCGGCGCCGCCAGGCCCTCGTACTCGCGCGCGTCCACCGTCACGAAGCTCAGGTACTCCCTGTACATCTTGGCGACGGACAGCATGGCGCGCGCGTAGGCGTCGCGCTCGGCGGCCGAGGGCGAGAAGAAGAAGACGATGGACTTGTCGGCCTGGTTGTGGCTGTTAGGCGCTTCTCTCTCTCTCTCTCTTTTTTTTTTTTTTTTTTTTTTTTTTTTTTGCTTTGCTTTGCTTTGCTCTTGGGACGTTGAACTTTATGCATAAGGCACTTCAGGTAGGTACGTAAAGTAAAAAAAAAAAAAAAAAAAAAAAAAAAAAATGAACTACAAAATTAGAAAAAAGGAATAGAAACTCACCTGCAAGTACTTCATCTCATTCGCCCTCGTAAACTCCCCAATCACCGGCGTGAGACAGCTCTCCACGAGCTCGTATAAAGCATTTATCGGCGTCAGATCCGAAACGGTGAACTGCTGGCCGTCGCGGTTGTTATAGCACGTCACGGTCGTCGTCGTCGCTTCTTCGTCCGACTTCGTCTTCGCTAGCCCGAACGATAGCCGGTCTTGGTACTGCGACGCGAGCGTCTCGTACAGCACCCGGATGTGCGGGTCGCGCGGGCTTATGCGCGCGATCACCGCGTGGTCGTCGCTCGACTGGAAGGCGGTGATTTTCTTGTCTGAGGCGAGGGGCGTGATGGTGGGGCGAATGGCTCTTTTGAGGTACGAGAGTATCCTGTTGTTGAAGTTTTAGTCTACGCTGGATTCTGCTAAACATTTACGGGCACGAGCACGATCACTTACGAGGACGCCCGCCTAGGGCCTCGGTACGACGCCATTTTCCCATGGCCGTCAAAGAATCGCAAGGCCGGGTATGAGATAACATCGAACTCCTTGCACAAGCTTGAGACCGAAGCGCAATCAACGCTTATCAGAGACTTCTTCTTCGATTCTGTTGCGGATATCCATTCTGGCTCTAGAGCCTGGCTGGCGGCTCTGAACGATCCATTCTTATTAGCCTTCGAAAAGTTGAGATAGCTACGAGATAGATATGACTATCAGATCGTAGGTAATGAATCAACTTACGTTGATGGTTCTATGACTATATTGATGTCAGAGTACAAATATTAGTAGGTAGTATTTTGAGATAGCTGACTCACAGGCAACTAAAGCGTGGTTGTGACCAGCTATAGCTCGACGAAACTCATCCTCGCTAGCATGATTCCAGGCTGCACTTATTCTAGCGCCCGCCAAGAGACATAAGAGTTCTACGCTTCTGATCCTCATCGTGAATATATAGCTATATAACGCTTAAGCATCACCAATGTCGTTGTTGTTAACTAATTATCATAAACTGAGTGGCAACTCACACAGGTCAAAGACTATTCATTATGTATTGTACCTAAGATAGCTTATCTGTTTAAGGTGCCCTGTAGATCAGGGGTTCAGATCTGACGATGCCCGAACTCCACGAACCCTGGATCCTCCACTAGAGCTCTCCACTCAGCGAGCTTGACGAGGGGCTGCTGTAACGCTAAACAGGGGGGAGCTCCTTTCTACGCAGACAGTTGATGTTTCGGCTCTGCATGTTCTCCTTACGATGATGTAGTTATTGTAAATATACCTAATTGTGTGTATGTGTGTGTGAGAGAGAGAGAGAGAATTTGAATGTTCTTGCAAGACGCACAAGTAAACTTGTCTCTTTCTTTTTTGGCTTCTCTTATAATTTCAATCAGTCATAAAATCCACCATGAATTCATTAAGGTCACTATTGCTGTTATCGCTCACTACGGCGTTGGCTCAAGCACATAACCATAACAGCGGTGCGCAAAAACCACTAGCAGCAGTATCGAGCGATTATACCTGCCAACATCCCGCGTACCAGAGCCTTATCGTATCTAAATCACCGCTAGTGATATATCTAGCAAACTTCATCACAGCTGAAGAACGAGCTCATCTGCAAGAGATAACGTGAGTATTTGCTGCCCCCATTAATACATATACCTTATATGTGAGTGTATGCTCGTCCGGCCTAACAACCCCGCCAGCAAGGACACCTTCTCCCACTCTGCAGTTGCCGACTCCTCCGGCGCCCAAGGCCTGCGGCAGACGCGGACCTCGCAATCGACCAACGTGCCGCGGGACGCGGTAGCGCGGTGCATCGAGGAGCGTGCTTTGCTATTCCAGGGGTTCGACGTGCCGCGAACGCACCTGGAGCCCTTGCAGCTGGTGAAATACGGGCCCGGCGAGCGGTACCACTTCCACACGGACTGGTACACGAACGCCGCTCACGCGACCTCCGCGCTCGGGGGCAACCGGGCGAGTTCTTTCTTCGCGTACGTCGCGGCGTCGGACGACCTCACGGGCGGCGGGACGAATTTCCCGATGGTAAAGGCGCCGCACGACGAGCGGTGGTGCCAGTTCGTCGATTGCGACGAGCCCTGGGAAAACGGGGTCACGTTCCGCCAGGTCGTGGGAAACGCGGTGTTTTGGCAGAATTTGCATGAGGATGGGACCGGGGACCAGAATACGCTGCATGCTGGGTTGCCGGTTACGAGCGGTTCTAAGATAGGGGTAAGTATCAAATCTGCCTAGTGTTTCTAATGCGTTAATATGCGTGAATACTAATATCATTTTGTAGATGAATATTTGGACGAGACAAGGTCCGCTGAGTGAGGATATTCGAGGACCGGATATTTGACATACAATATAGCGATTTCAAGCACAGCTTTCGCGTGCGAAGTATTGGTTACATGGGTTATCTCCTAGCATGCAGCATGCCCATAGGCATAACGAAGCAGTATGAAATTCTATGCTCATTACCTCTCTCTTGCGCCGCTGAGCTAAGTCTTCTTCACACCCCCTACGATGGTATAAATAAGGCATCAGCGCAAGAATTTTCAGACCTTCATTTTTTTCCATGTCCCTCTTGGCTTCTTCATTCTACCCACCTAAGGTGGGTAGTTAACACAAGCCTGTGACCTCTAACCACAGCTGTCTACCAGCGTCCTTAGTTAGATCTGCAATCTCGCTCTCGCCGCACGGGAAGTATTGCGCGATCCAGACGGCATCGTTCAGCTGGTCGAATACAACTATTCAATTTTCCTCGTTAGCAGTCGTACTTCTTCCACGCCATCAAACTACTGGGATCTCCTCATAAAACTTTGTAAAGGTACTCACGATATGCAGCTCGAATAAAACTCGTCCCTAGCACCCACGTCGGGTTGTTGCTATCCGTAGGCTGGACCCCAAGAGCGCAATAATCCTCGAAGTCAACGATAAAGTCGGCATAGTTGACCCTGATGATGATATTATAGAAGTTGAACCCAAAGTTCACGGAGCCGTCTAGATTACGGGTGTCGCATGATACGCGGTATACTCCGTTCTCGTCTGTATACGCATTCAGGGCCCCCGCGATCGTAGCGACTATGTTCGCATCAAGATATGTGTATGTCGACCCGGAGTCGATCAGCACGTTATGCTCGAAATCGGTGTCTGTTAGCATTGTTTCGTTCCGCCCGGGAGGAGTCACTCCTAAGGATGTTAGGTTCACCCGGTAGCTTGAAAGTTTTAGTATAGTATATGCCAACACGTTGTACCTGTCTATAGGAATGTGAGAGCACCTTACCCTACTTGGCCGAATATCTTCAGTTGCTGATCCGGATACGGATAGACTTCTAGAGGCTCCAGGTATCCCCGAAATTTCTTTCTGTCCACTCCTCCGAAGATTATGTCACCTAGATAGGTGGGCGAGATCAGTCTTCTGAAAACAGCAATAGGGGTTAGTGGTTGTTTGTGGGAACCTACTTGGACTCCCACCACCTTGGTATCCAACACCTAGACTGAAAATTGGCACCTCGATATAGCTCTGCGCGACAAGGAGATCGAGCAGGGTTTGGTATCCGGTATTCCAGGCCTTGCCGTACGAAACGCCCAACACCCCGGCCCAGATATACTCGCTCCACTTGCTCACTCCAACTCTTAGGTTAGGAAGTGGTAAGTCTGTCGCCAATATCACGCGGGTTAAGATACGAGTTTACATCTAATCAGAATATTTAAGAAAAAGGGACAGAGGAAAGGGGCTACTGATACGTACTATCTAGCCCAACATAAGCTGTGTCGCTAAACCACACCCCTTCCATATAACCAATACCGAACTGGCCCGAGAACCAGCCATTAAGATTCCTAGCCGTAGACGACTGTTTGGTGTCATAGTACCCATAAGTCCGACAAGCTTTCGGGTCCGCCGCCTGGTCACAGTCCGGATCCACGAGCAGCGCGTACGATCCGGTATCGAGAATAGCTGAGACTAGCTGGCCGGGGGTTCCGAGAGCGACTGCCTAAGGACATTAGCTATTATCTGCCTACCTACCTTAGGTACCTACTGTAGATACCCATTTCACAAATCTCAAAAAAAGTGAGAGGAGAGGAGAGAGAAGTTGGGCGGCATACATACGTTCTAGCATATACACGATCCCGGCACCGTAGCTTGCCAACGGCTCCCGCGGCGACCGGCCCGAGACCTGGAGCGTCTTGTTGTAGTATAGAGACACCGCGGCGCCGGTGACATTATTCACTTTCCGGGACTGCAGCGTCGCTCTGATGTGCCTTCCGCTCTTGGATGTGCGGTGCGCACTTGTCGGCTTGTCCCTCGATCCCAGGTCATCGAATCGCGAAGGCCTTGGAAGGGAGGAGGCGGGTAGACACAGGAACGGAAGTAGGCCTAGTAAGAGCAACTTGAGGAGTGCCATTGCTGAGATTTTTTATTAAATTGTTTTTTCTGTAGGCCGCCGAAATCTTCCCTCGTCTTCCGAAGAGATGGCTTACACAGCTAGGTGGTAGCTAACTCTCAAAGACGCGCGTTTCCATCCACCCGGGCGTTGAGTTAAGACTCTCCCGAGGATGACATTATCAGGCGTACCGCCTCAAATTATCTATATGAGAACTTTTGCAAAGGAAACATTCTAATGGTAATTAAATAAACGAATAAATACATCCATCGTAAAACTAAGGTAAGCAGTGGAACACCGAATCAGAGCTCCACGCGGTTGATCTAGATACATCCATACGACGGAACTGGACCAATGAGGTACCCACCAAGAGCCGGCCTACATGAGGAGAGGTGTATATATGAGACGACGTTAGTTCTCCTTACCTGGTCGGTTCAGGACGGGTTATCTGCATAAGCATGGTTCCCCAAGATCTACGGTTCCAATCACGCGCTACGATTTTATCCGCAAGTCTTATTATACGTTAACCATTTCCCTTGCGCAGGTAGGTAGATTTTCTATGACTTGCAAAATACGGATAAATAGAATGAAAAAAAGGAACGCCTTGATTCTTATTGCTAGATCACTCCCTTGCCTCCGGAAACAAGGTGGTAGAGACCCAACGGTCCTGGATCACTAGACGGGTTATAAACTAGACAATATAGGCGAACCCCTGAGAAGTATCACAGTGATTATTGTTGCGGTTCCGTGGTTCGGGGTAATGGCTAGACTACTTAAAGCATCATACGGTTGCAGAGGAAGCACATAGCTGATGCAAGGTCTCAATATAACCGCAATATATAACCCCACACATGTAACGTTCTCATCGTGCTACAGCAAGGCTGCATATGACCGCATCATTCTTATCCCTTCCCTGAGAGCTTTGCGTCTATAGCAACCTCTTGGATACCATTCTATACCCACCATATAGACAGAGGAATGCACTTCGTGCGTCCGGGCTACGACGGTCCCTACCTACAACATATATATCGACGTTAGTGTGTAGCAAGCTGAGATGAGCGATGTCTCCCCCGTCTTCGCTTGCGGGAAACGCAACTTGATACCGACCTGGCGGCACACACCTTACGTTCGGCAGATTTCGTTTAACCCCCAGATACGGATGCCGACTTCGGATATTCCGCCATTAAAGCGTTGCATACATCGCAACATAAGCGCATGCGACATATACTCAGTCTTTTCAAATCTCCTCAATCTGGGTTTCCCGTGGGAAATAAATATTATACAATAATAAACGTGGTAGCTAGTCCACATGAATTAAGCCATGCCCATCTCATCGCCAATCCGCCAACACGGTATCTCCCTCTTTCACATTGGCATACCCCAAACTATCGGTCCATAGCCGACGGCATTTGGTTTCGTCTTTGGCCTCCGGTCCGACGTCCGCGACGGCTGAGCCGTTGAGATAGAGCCCGTTCGGGTACTCGCCAAGCCCGCCGTCCGTATCAAAGCAGGCGTGTATCACGTCCCCGGCCGACTTCCACGTCGTCCGCAGGTCGCCGTTGGGGTTTAGCCACGTCATGATCGGCGCCAGCAGCGGGAACAAGACATTCATGATGAAAATCCGCACGAACCAGCCGCTGCGTCGCGATATGCCGCTTCTCATCGCCGCCGGGTCCAGGCCGAGCACCGCGACTTTGGAGAGAGCCGGGTCTTGCGATATGCGCCGCGCTAGTTCGCGCCTTGGATAGGGAGTATTAGTCTTCGTTTGAGAAAAGCACCCGGGGTATGTATTAACCGCCTCCTGTATGGGGCGTCACGGGCCCGGTGGGACTTAAACCCCACAGATGAGAAGAAAATAAGTAAAAGGGGGTTACTCACATCATCATGACCTCGCACAGTTTCGAGGCTCCGTACCTCCTCATACCGACACAGACATCTTTCTCTTCTGTGCTCCCAGACTCAACTCCCCATTTGCCCTTAGCAACAGCTTCGGTACTGCCATCGGGGCTGTTGAATATCCAATGAAACTCTTCGGGAACATAACTATTCGCGAATGGCCCTACTTTATTCCTCGTGTCGGTAGTGCTGGAGCGGATTAGATTTGGATTTCACGACAAAATCAAGGAAAGCACAAGTTTAATGCACGTAATGATGATAGAGGAGGAGGGGGGTGATAGCGCTTACTCATGTGACCAGCTACCTAGGACGAGTATGCGTCCTTTCTCCTTGTCCATGCTCTGTAGCAATAAGAGTGTCAAGAGGAAATGTGAGAGGTAACTGGCTTGGAAGGACATATCAAAGCCATCCTTGCTGAAGTCGTGATGGCCATGCTCCTGGTATGCCGCAGAGAGCACTAGGGCACGAATAGGAGGTATCTCGCCCGTTGAGACTCGCGAGTTGATGTCCGCGGCGACCTGGCGTACACTGGCAAGGCTTGCCAGGTCGAGAGGAATAAGGTCGTATTTGTGGCCCGCCTTGCTGGCGTTCTGAAGAATGCTCTTCACGGCATCGGCGCTTTCAACCTTACGTACGGTGTATAGTCCGTGATATTCCTGAGCGAGTGACGGTCGATGTAAAATTTGGTCGACAATAGCAGAGCCCAAGCCGCCGTTAGTACCGGTAACTAGAATCGTGCCTTTGGCCATTGCTTGGTCTAAGTATAGTCGATACAGCTGCTAGAGAAATATAAACTTGTAAGGACTGCGTGAATAGAAAAATCGAGCTGCCTTCGACCTAGCTGCCATTGTTTTATATAGGACATTTAACCCCGTTTATCTCCAGGAGAGCCAGTGCATAAGCTAATCTTGCATATGCAGGGTAGTTCTTCACTATGGATATAACGACAAGGTTGCAGCGGGAGCGGATTTTCGTCTCCAAACATACTAGTCTTTCCGCAGTGGTCCTAGATACAATGGAACCACTAAGTCAAAGCTTTCCGCGAGCTGATGATTCTGCTGACGAAATGTAACAAGTGAAGGGTAAGAGTATAGCACGATCCTACTATGTACCTAGCTACCCAGGGTAGGTATGCATATATCGGTTTTAGAATACGGTGTTAGCTGCATGACAAGCGGACAATTTCTCCGCCCGTCTAGCAAGGGTAGGTATTCGCACTCTCATCGTCGCCTAGGCGTACCTCACACACCGCTCACGTGAGCGTGCATTAAGGACACTTCTTTTTGAAACCAAGTCGTTGAAAAGTCACTGGAATGAGTTTTAGGATTAATAGTTACCTCTAACCTCTAATTAGGGAGGCTGGCGTCAGCTCCACGTAACATCTTGAGATCCGCACATATGATTTGGTCATTGCTGTCGCCGAGCTATGGATTTCGATACGTTGTTCGATCATTATAGGATTGTGTCGGTCGTGGGAGCTGGCATTGAGAGAATATATTATGAGTCATTCATGTTATGCGACCCCTGGAATATGTGTACTTGCTTTATAGTCGTTGGCTACGGCTATTCTCATTTAAAAGTAAGTTGACTAAGCTTTTCTAGAGATTATGTTGCTTCCTATCTCACCAATTTGGTAGACATCATAGATTGGATCTAACTAGAACTTCCAAGGGTTCAACCTACTTCTTCTCAAAATGACTTGTCTATGTACTCTCATAGATATTATGTCAATACCCGTCATTACATTATGGCTCAATGATTCTTGCAACACGCAATCGCAGTATAGGTATAAGCTGTCAGATCTCATCTTATACAAAAATCTAAGCCTAGATGCGTAGTCATTTCGATTGTCTGTAGGGAACGCCCTTGGAACAAAGAATCCCCAAATACAGACCTTCATTTTGCTACATACTACAGAAGAAGGGCACCTAGGAGCGGTGCCTAATGGTTTGTCTCGGCGCCACGGGTAGTTCTATGCAAGCCACTACTGCAGGAATGCTAACGAGCCTATGATAGAGCTCCGTATCCGGGGAGTGGACAGGGGTAGCAGCTTGTCTGATGATTGTACGTAGTAGATGATAGCTCAATCCCAGCCAATCAGCCCTAAACGTCCAAAAAGAGCTATGCCAAGCTCTCTACTTGCTTTGCTCTTATCTGGCGTGCTCGTGTTCCCCCTCTATCAACTACAAACTACCCCGCCGTCCCGTCCCCCATGAGAGTTTACAAGCTCCCCCGCCGCTTTCTACATACCTACCTCTTACACAGTAGTATAAATCTGGGAAGTAAACGCCCAGAGATAAGCTTACCCTATCCCATAAGCAGGCATGGACCGTAGCGCCCCCGTCCCATCTAGCGGGATAGTCATGACGGTCCCTTGAACACAAAAGCACGTTATCTGGTGTCATCCGAAGCCATGTACCTATTATGTAGGTTGTGCAAAAGAAGCAAGCAAGCTTCGAAGGCATGTATGTATGTTGGTCTATCTATTTATCTTTGTCCTCGCTATTTACCCCTCCTTTGTCCTCCTCGAGCTTCGATAGGTAGCTCTTCCGGATCCCCCAATCTCTCTCTCCCCTCCCCCCCTTTCCGTACTCACAGTTTTGTTTGTTACGATTTCACGTAACTAGCCAGTCGCAAGTTAGTTAGGTATATATGAGAAGGGTGTGGCAAGCGCAAGCGCGAGCGCGGCTTAAAGAAGAGGAAGAATGGCTTCACGTTCACTTACGGCGCTTTTAGCCGCTGGTCTCTCGCTTGGAAGCGAGGTCCTGGCGCAGTCTGCCAACGAGACCGTCTGGGCTTCTTTCGCGTACGTCCTACACGGCGAGCGCACGCCTGCGCTAGGGGAGCACGTCTCCAGCCTGACGCCGCTGGGTGCGCAACAACTCTATTCTCAGGGGTCGCTGTTCAAGGCGCGGTACTTGTCGTCCAATTCCAGCTTGTCGGACGAAGACAATGCTATAACGACGAACTCGCCCATCGTCGGTTTGGAGCGCCAGGCCCTAGATAATAGTCAGCTGTCGCTCTTCAGCACCACTGACGACTATGTGGTGGGAGGTGCACTGGCTTTTTTGCAAGGCCTTTACCCGCCTGTTACGCAAGTTTTCGCCGATAATAATGGCGGCGCTAATGCGTCGACACTTGCTAACGGTACCGTGGTTAACTACCCTCTCGATGGTTATCAATATCCCAATATTCGGAGCGTCCCCACCACGGATCCGAATTCTATTTGGTGAGTTGGTTTGGGCATAGCCTGGTAAGCTTTGCGCAAGTACATACATATTAACAGGGCCATCCGTTAGGCTCGAAGGACATTCGGCGTGTACGGAGTACTGGTCGTCGAGCTTCGAGTTCGAGAACAGCGAGGCGGCGCGGAAGATGCGCAACTCGACGTCGTACTTCTACGAGCGGACGTGGGACGAGGTGTTCCCGAACACGCTGCCGAGCACCATGCTGAACTACGGCTACGCGTACGACTTGTACGACTACGCCCAGTACGCGTACGACCACAATCAGTCGGTGCGCGACGCCCTGGGCGAGGACCGCCTTGCGGTCCTGCGCAGCCTGGCCAACAGCCAGCAGGTCAATCTCAACGGCAACCTGTCGGCGTCGGGGGCGCGGCCGGGCGACATGATCCAGGCGATCTCGGGGCGCACGCTGGCGGCGAAAGCCGTGGCGCAGCTCCGGACGCACATCAACTCGGGCGGGTCGGCGGACAAGCTGACGCTGATGTTCGGGTCGTTCGAGCCGTTCCTGGCGTTCTTCGCGCTGGCCGACCTGGTCGGCGGCGACGACGACGTCTCGGGCCCGTTCGCGCAGATCCCGGGCCCGGGCGCCGCCATGGTGTTCGAGCTGTTCACCACCGACGACGATGCCGCGTACCCGCGCCAGGACAGCTCCTGGGTGCGCTTCCTGTACCGCAACGGCTCGGGCCCCGACGCCCCGCTCACCGAGTACCCGCTCTTCGGCCGGGGCAACTCGGAGACGCGGATGACGTGGGCCGACTTCCAAGCCGGCGTCGACAAGTTCGCGGTTCCGGACCTTTCGGACTGGTGCAACGTATGCCAGTCCCTGACGCTGTTTTGCAGCGAGCTCGGCGGGAGTAACCCCGGGAGCTCGGAG
Organism: Daldinia bambusicola; assembly: GCA_022478815.1. NCBI lineage: Eukaryota > Fungi > Ascomycota > Sordariomycetes > Xylariales > Hypoxylaceae > Daldinia > Daldinia bambusicola. Next base: position 197,577 of record MU284101.1, on the reverse strand, counting down.
GGCTCTTCTTCGGACGGTAGCGGTAGATCGATCCAGAACGGCAACAACGCTTCCCTATCCCCTGCAGTTGCAGGGGTCATCGGTGCCGTGACTGCGATCGGGGTGCTCAGTCTTGCCGGCGTATCTGCTTTCGTTTTCGGCGGCTTGCGAATACGGCGTAATGGCTCGTCGGATGATGCGCGGCGTCACAGCAGTCTGGGTGGGTTCAAGGGCGCCGAGAAGATGGCGTCGGACCACGACGTCTCTTTTACCAAGAGCGGGGCTAGACACGAGCGTGTGGGCAGCTGGGAACTCGGCGCACCGTCTGCGGCTGGGAAGGTCACGGTTCCAGCTCCTGTTGCGGTTCCCGATAGCGGCGTCTTTGGTGCGTCTGTTAGGCGGGATGTGAAGGATGACGATGGAGATAGCATCCTAGGGGCGTCCCCGGTGGATCCTATCGAGCGCGTCTAGAAGGTATCCGGAGTTAGACATATGGGACGGTTGAATGAATGTGATGGTCCTGGCATTCTTCTTATTACAATTTCCTTTCTTAGTTGGCCAGTCTTATTCTCTACAGTCATTGATACCCAATATCATATCATAGAGGCTTTGGGTCGCGTATTGGCCTGGGAAGGTTTTGGGGTCCATTTATACTTCTATCTAGGCGTTTTATACGGGCTTTGGTGGGAATTGATACCCTTTCCTTCTTACGATCGTTACATGGAGTTGAGAATTAGGGCTTCGGGTGCTTTGGGGCTCATCATCATGATGGAAATAGTGATAGGCGCGGTATATCATTTTACTCGAACTCTAGTTTACCAAACCATGGTGGAATTATAATCTTGTGTTCCTTGAAAAGTAATACAATGAAATGCACCCCTCGACCAGTCTTCTATACATTAAGCACCTCTATATCTTAGACTGTATATTCAGGTATATCATCTATATATTCCTAAGGCACCTTAGGTATTTACATTGTTGTGCTCCTGTTGCCGAGCGGCCAATTGCCGTAGTTATTTAAGAGCAAAAGGAGAAGCTATAATATCCACTAACAGCTTCACCACTCCATGCCAGTCAGGTTCACGCTCCAGGAGGCTGCCGTTGAATGGTCTTCGTGATATGACAAACAATCAGGGGCAAAGCCTATACCTTATTACCTTTCTATACGGCGACCCCTTTCTCGCTAACCATCATCATCATACCATCCCTAGGCTTCGCCTCCATGGACTGTTCCTGAAATACGATATCACCGAATATAGTATCGAGACTCGTATAGGTCGCCCTGGGCTTCGAATTAGGCTTGAGCCCGGCGACCTCAAAATGGAAGTCTCGAGCAGTGAGCAGCAGGACCACGCGCATAATATCTATAGCAAGGTTCTGGCCCAAGCAGGCGCGCGGTCCGCGACTGAAGCTGCGGAACCAGCCGCGGGGAATGTTGTCGCCTAGAAAACGCTCGGGCCGGAACGCGCTGGGCTCCGGGAAGTATTGCGGGTCGTAGTGCATGGTGTGCCAGCAAGGAGCGATAACTAGGTTGTCGTCAACCGGGTACTCGCGGCCGTGATACGAAACCGTTGCGCTGTTGGTATGTTTGTATTAGTATCCGCTTTGGATAATCAGGAAAGAGGTCAGGGGGATGTTTTTACCCTGCTGGTGCTTCTTTCACTCCATATCCGATAGGGAAAAGCCGCAGTGTCTCCTTTATCACGCCCGTTGTGTATTCTAGCTCACTTAGCTTTGCTGGCGACTCCTTCAGGTTCTCTAAGATTGTTTCAAGTTCTCTACCGAACACAGCTTCATGCTCTTCAAGCATTCTTTGAACAACTTCCGGATGTCTTGACAAGAGCATGTAAGCATACTTTAAGTTACGATTCGTTAGCCTGAATGACTGTTGTCGATTTTTTGAGAAACTCTTACGCATAGGGTATCAACGCTTGTTCCCATCCCGCCAAGCAGAAGACCTTTGACGCTGTTTTCGTTGTGTAAGCGTATGTTCTTAGAGAAGCATAACAGCCAGAACTTACTTCGTCACTAATAGCTCCAACTCTCCTTCAGGGAGCGAAACCCCTTCGGAACCTTTCTTGGACCCATCTCGTAGCACCGTTTCTCGAAGCATCAAGTCAAGAATGCTAAGGGGATCTTTACGCGAAGGCACGATGTTTTCACTCCTCAGCACAACTAAGCGCTCCTGGATCTTCGCAGCAACAGATGCATCGACCCGCCTCCGGACAGCCCGCTTTTTCAGGGCTGCCTGGAGTTTCACTAGAGGGTTGCGGGAGATTTGTTGGTTGAGAAGATGGACTGTCTGCTTTAGATCTTCGTGGTATGAGCTTCCTTGCGTCTGGGCGTTGAGTGGGAAGTTGAAGACGACCCGACCAACAATATCAAATATCAGCTTCGATAACTCATGCTCTAGAGAGAAGGCCTGATGGCTGCTCGCGAGCTTTTTCAGAGTTTCCCTGAATATCATCGTCTCGTCGGCTACGAGCCATGCGAGGGTTCTGACGTGAGAGGGAAGAAACGCCGGGGCCATCGCATTGTGCATCTTTTTCCACACAGGTCCATTTGCGGCCGCGACAACGTCCTCGCCGAGCACGCTCGTTAACACGTCCTGTGCCAGCTGGTGCTGGTTGAATACTCTTGTCACCTGCACAGAATCCATGAGATCCGGGTCTGTTAGAACGACTTCTGGATCTGCTATAGGCCATAAATCAAGATACCAGATGCCCTTCAAGCCATATTTTCTCGCTATGGCGGTGGTGAGTATTTGTATGTGACAGTTTGGTGGTAATTGGCTGGAAATCTCTCCCATGAGTTTGAGGTGACCCCATAAGAAGCTATGAGGTGGTTTAGGCTATTCTTCATTAGTCTCAAGTCTTCCCTCTGTTTACATGGCGTAAGATAAGTGAGAAAGAGAGAGAAGCAGTCCGTACCAAGTCCTTGAAAAAACGTCTCCGGCGATACAAGTTATACAAAAAGTTCAATATAAGCGCGCCCACCGCCGTCAGCAAGACAAGAACAGCACCATAAGTCCCCATTATCAGTTCGGAATCAGACTGACAGTCCCAGAGCCAATGGGTTGATTTCTAAAAGATGAAAAGTGACAATGGCTAATATAACTAGTAATTATGCTGTATCGCACTCATTCCATATGGACGGGCTTTACGAGGTTGTAATTCCATAAGACGAGAGATTGGATGGTAAGTGGGGGCAAGGCCCTTTTGCAACATGCAAGACATTGCCTCTTCAGAGATAGTCAGGTACCTATATATCAACGGTTAGGTGTGCAAAGCTGTCAGGCACGCCAATCATTGACCAACGGAAGCATTATACCTTGGCAAACGAGAAAAAATGTTACCAATGCTACGTTTCCGTGCTACGGTAACAATATACTCTGTTACCGGGCTCTATAAATGTCAGAGTATGTAGAACTAGTATGGATTAGGGTAAGATCTATAGGGGGGTTGCAATATGTATATAAGGGGCACAGCACGCTTGAAAGGAATAAAAGAGACACAGGGCAAGAAAATATGTTAAATATGCTCGCTATACAAATGCTTAAGGTCTTAAACAAATTATTATATTATATTCAACTTATAACCTCACCAGGAATGTCCGTACTCTATAAGTATATCTCCGACCATCTTTCCATAGATATACAAGAGGGCTGAGGTCGCACAAACCTCTACTATGTACCTCCTTCGCAGCTGAACCGCTAGCTAGGTCAAACAGCACAATATGGTAGTCTTGGAAGATATAAACACAAAGTGGCTGTAGTCAACAACTGTTCTTCCACCATGGCCCCCTACAAAGCTACCTCCTACATAACATGCAGCTAAGCAGGCGCCTTCAGCATGCCTTAATGGGCATTGATTAAGCAGCGCTGGCTCCTCGGAGCCATAAGGAAGTACATCGCAGGCTCCATATCCTTGTCCGTGAATCCCTCCAGATAGGAGACAGCGGCATTGGGGAACCGGGTGAAGAACCGCGCGGTCGCGAGACGCAGTTCCATCCTAGCTAAATGCATACCAATGCAGACTGTATACGCAGTTAGAAATGGCCATTTTATTTGATCAATTATTTATATTTGGAGGAAGTTATAGGTATAGTGAGAGACGGACGTGGGATTAAAAGAAAAAAGAAACTCACTTCGACTCCCTCCACCGAACGGCACAAACGCATCCTTCATCGCTTTAGTCGGATGCTCCCACCTCGAGGGATCAAACTTCTCCGGCTCGGGGTAGACAGACGGGATCCTGTGCATGCTATACGCCTGCGCCGACACCGTGTAACCGCCGGGAATAAAGTGGCCGGCGAGCGTAGCGCCACCCTGTGGCACGGCGCGGGGGAGACCCGATGGGGCGGCACTGTGCAACCGCAGCGTCTCCTGGATGACCATTTCGAGATAGGGCAGCTTCTTGAGGTCCTGGTCCGTGAACCCGTCCGGCAGGGTGCTCAGCTCCGCTACCAGCTTCGCCTTGACGTCGGGGCGCTTACACACGGTCCAAATGAGATAGGTCAAGGTGTTCGTAGTCGTGTCGCTCCCAGCCGCGATGTACGACATAGCGTCCTCGCGCAGCTCCTCGAACGGCAACGTGTCGCGGTCGTCCTCCGAAGCGCGGTACAGCTTCGACAGGAGCGTGGGCTTGGCGTTGCGCCCTTGCTCCGCGACCAGCTGGTAGTGCCGGCCCAGGGACTGCGTCGCGTACCCGCGCATGCGGTCCCGGATCTGCATCCCGACGCTCAGGACGGGCAGCGTGACGTACTGGTTGACTTTCATGAGGAAGGGAAACGTCGCCCTGAGACCGCCGGCAAATCCTATCGTTTTCAGATCGTTTACGTATTGGTTCTCCTATTTCCTCGCGAGGAAATCAGCGGCGTCAGTGGCAAAACAGGTCATTTAATAGGGAAAGGGATTGGAAAAAAAAAAAAAAAAAAAAAAAAAACCACTCACCTCTTTGGTTTCTAGCATGCGGAATGAAGACCCGAAACTGAGCTCGCCGATCACATCAGTGGCCATATACAATGCCCAACGAAACACGTCCTGTACAGGGTAGAAAGGACCCAAGTTAGTAAAGACTATAAGCTTTCTCCTTACAGTCTAGCGACTTACAGTAGCACCGCGCAGCTCCATCTCCTCGGCCATGTTCTCAATCGCCATGCGGACCTTCGTCTCGACCGTGTCCCTATGGTGGGCCAATCCCGACTCCGACATCTCGGATGCGAGGAGCCTCCGGTGGCGGCGGTGGTAGTTGACGTCGGTCGTGCTGAAGACGTTCTGGACGCCCGGGAGGAAGACCTCGTAGAAGTGCGACTTGAGGAACTCGCCCTTGATCTGGTACATCTGCTGGACGGCGTTCACATCTTGTATGCTGACCTCGGTGGGAGTTATGCGGACGACGGGGCCTACGGTTATGCCAGGTCGCAGTTAGACTAAAGTCGTTTCTTAGGGGAGGGGAATTTCTGTCTGAGGATAAACGTACCGTATTTCTCATGCAGCGAATGAACCCATAGAGGCCGTTTACCGGTAACAACATTATACTTAAAGATTGTGTAGGTCCATAACGTATACCAAGGCCCTGGTATTCTTCTCAGGGGGTTGCTGAAGATAGTGTAGACATACTGTGAAGTTGTTAGCCCTCGGTATCTAATACAGACGTTTCCATATTCGCCAGGTCTCATACGCCCAGTATGGCTACTCCTGTAGCGATCAACAAAAGTTGACTACGTTCGAGGTTCCCCAATGCTTCCATACTCGTGACTTTTGCAACTTATATTAGGTAGGTATGTTTACTCCTTTATAATACCATGCGTGTGTAAGTGATATCGCAGCAATTCTCAACTACAGTTGGGATCTGCATTCGCCATCATACTTAAATAAAACTCATCTTATGCGTTAGAAGTTTGTTGCTTTAACAGTGTGTATATTCATTAACTCGCCCAAGTGTCCAGGTCGGTTTAGACACCGAAGCGAAAGGCCGAGGGTCACGAGGCGGTGCGGACATTTTAGTATTGAGACGTTCCGATTAGCAGGCATACCAACGACGGACCAACTTTCCAAGAATGATTAATAACTCGGAATAATTGCTCTATTCCTAGGGTAGTAGCAAGCCATTGTTCCCAAATCGGGGGGACGGTAGAGGGTTAAGACCGAATTGTCCGGACGTTTCCGCTAAGCTCCGCTCTACCCATCGTATATAGGCCCCTTGCCTTACCCATATTCAATTGAAAGCCGATCGATAAACATTAACCTGGTCAAGATTTTCCACCTCTATCTAGTAGTATACATTATACATACTAACGGTAATCTATGTCAACATACAATCCTCTTCGGTATACGAGAAAGCGAACGGGATTTTTAGGTCTTAGGTGGATCATCATTCTATACAGTATCTCGCTCTATCGGCCTACAATTATAAGGACGAGTTTACAGCTACCATGCGTCATTGCGTAAGGGTAACATTGGCGCGCAGATTGAGAACTCGAACGTCGATCCATCAACTTGATGGCCATTAAGTATCTACATGATTTGCTAGAAAGAATTAGTAAAGGGTCAGCTAGAATAGCTCTTTGAATAAAAAAAAACCGTGCATAATCGTAGACTAGAGGTAAGTACCTCACCTAACCTAGGGCAGTTTAAATAAGGTAAATCGTATAAAACGACATTCTTCGTAAAGGAATTGTCAATTAGGTATGCTCTCTCTCTAAATCTAAATAACACTGCAAAACTGGGTATCACCGTTCATATCCCTAAAACTCCATTTCCTCAACTTCCATGCCGCAGGTCGTACACGTCTTCACCGTTGATCCGTCTTCTTTCTCGACGACCCGTCCCCATTCGTGAACATGTTTGCCACCGGTCGAAATGGCGTCGCCGAATTTGGCTTTGTGACCGCTAGCAGCCCCGTCTCCTCCAAGCTTTCCAGCTTGTCTCCGATACGCTTCCGTCCTCGTCCGCTTCTTCAGATCTAATAATTTCTCCTTGAATTTGGCTTCTTTCCGTTTTTTCTTATCCGCCTCGCGACGCTCGAACTCGGCGTCCAGCGCCTCCGCCGACCCCCACTTCTTTTCGCTAAATGCGTACTCCTCGACCTGGTACCGAAGAAAGAGCATCATGTCATGCCAATGGGACTTGTGCGGGTTTGGTTTTGAGAGGTGGGGCAGCAATTCTTCGTCTTTCAGCTCTGGCTCCGTAAGAAGATAGTCCTCCTTGCACTCCGTTTTGGTCAGAAGACTGTATTTCTCAGGGTACTTGTCCTTGCAACTGTTGCAGACAGCACACCCAAAAACCTCCTCCCATACGAAGTCAATTTCGAGACTTTTGCATTCGCGACATCTCTTCCGCTCCTTTTCATCCCTCAGTACGCTCAGGCCTGGTTCGAATGGCCCTGCCTTCTGCCGTTGGAGCTTCTTCAACAACTGTCGTCTTTCCCACTCCTGCACTGACATGCCCTTAGGCCTTTCTTCTTGCCCTTCATTAGGCCCGCTACCCTTTCCTTTCCCTGTCGCAGTAGATCCCGACATGGCTTTGTTCCAAGGATCGTCCTCGGCACTTAAGAAACCACCTTTCGTATCTGTCATCTTGCCCAAGTCATAGTCGACAAACTTGGTAAACTTTCTTGCAGGTCTAATTGCTCCATCATCTTTGTCCTTTGCCTGGTCGGCACCGTCGCCATCAGCAGCCTTGGCAGGCGATGCGCCGTTAGCGCGACCGTCGCGACTTGTAGACGGAGTCTCGCGGACCCGAATGCTGCCGGATATGGCATCGTGAGTACGCTTGCGTGTGTTCGGAACTTGGACCTTATCGGTGGCGATGAAGCCAGATGGTGTGCGAGAAACAGAAGGTGCGCCAGATGCTCGGGCAGCGGACTCGTGCTGTTCGCGTAATGCCTTGGCTCGGAGGCGATTCTCTTCCTATAAATCAATAGACATTAGAACAGAGCCTCAAGTATTGGATGTAATTGGAATTATTTTCTTCTCCAAGTGTGTTGACTCACTATGCGACGGGTAATCTCGGGCGTAGGAGGGGAGGCTATGGGCTTAGAGGGGTTGACGCTTTTCGCCTGCGGAGGCGTAGAAGGACGCTCCATTTCAACGAGACAGTAGTATAATCATGCGTAAGCGTAGAATGGTGAATGGGGTGAGAACTTTTGAAGTTGTAGCCTTGACTGTTAGGATAGACGTTTGCGATTGGTTTCGGAATGAGTACAAAAGTTATTGTATTGTACGTACATAATTTCAAGGGTTCAGTTAGGTGCATAATCATGTAAGCCAGTGACGTCGAGAGTTGAAAACGGTATTAAAAGGTTCCAATACGCCACCCCGGACAACCCGGAGCTTTAAACGTGTACGTACCTTCGCAAGCGCACTGGCGCGTTAGAATACACTACTGGAGACCAGAGAAACAGAGAATAGCTCTTTAAGTGATTGGAGTTGCACTAAAACTGAACAGAGTCAATAGGTATGAATACGGGCTGTGCAAGAATTATGCAAATAATCCATTTGCGATATGAATTTTCTCTATAGTAGTGATTAGGCATCCATAATCTCCTTCGTTTACAGCGTAAACATGATGCTGACATGCCTTCATTAAACCTCCTAGATGTATAAGTCACTCGTATCGCCGTTACTCGTCCTTAACACCACCCCGGCCGGCACGCTCAGCCGCCTCAACAGCCTTCTTGTCGCTCTGCGCAGGGCCACTCTGAAGACCGCCCATTAGTCCAGCAGGTTGCTTGAAAGGTCGCTTAAGATCTCCACTCGCCGGCTGGCCGAAGAGGTGGATCTTGGCCAGGTTGGACTCGAGGGCGCTCTTGAGGGGAATGATGGACTGGATCAAGAGCGGGTTGGTGTACTTCATGTATAGGTGCATAAAGCTCATCATCGCAAGACCCATTATCTGCGATCGGAAAGAGTTCTTCAGTTGTTGCGTGTCGTAAGCTTGGACGGTGGTGGTCACAAGCTTGCCTTCCTCGGACGATCCCATCGGAGCCGGTTCAACATATTTGAGTGTTGTAAGATCTATACAGCAAGATTTATTAGTATAAACGACTTGTGTATGCAGCATATTCTTCTAAGGGGAGGCCATACCCTTCTTCTTGTTGATCTGGAATTGGATATATAGGTAGATGCAAGCAATGATAACGTTGCTAGCAGCATAGAGCCCGCGAACCATGTTGAGGACGTCAGGATCATCGAACGGGATCTTCTTGGAGACTTGCATCATCCCAAGGATGATGATGATGTTGGTTCTATCGAGGCGCTATTAGTTACTGATTTACCAATGCAGACGTGAGAGACAGAATTAACAGAACATACACTTGAGGACTGAGGACAGCCATTTTGATTGCAGTCGCAGATGTGCGCAGGATAAGATGATAAACTAAAGGAAAGGATTGCTTGGGCTGGCAGAACAAGGCCAAAAACTTTTATGTCAGGATTCGTTAAGGCGACAAGCAAGCCTGAAAGAATGGAAGAATGGAAAAAAAGTGACAATTGCTTTTAGTGACCTGCAATTGGGAATCCGTCGCATCAAATTACAGCGACTGTTACGAAAATATAGGGGACCAAGGTTCTTCCGGAACGTTGGCTAAACCTTATCGAATTCCTTATCAAGTTCTGGCCACGTTCCATTGTGACGACCTTCACCGGCTTCGGTGGAGCTTTAGGGTACCTCAGCCTTATGTAATCTCTGTGATAATTATCTAATCGCTCCAATGCAGGTACAGGGTTAATGCAAGTAACTATGTAAACACCCCACTAGCGGCTGCATCTTTTTGGTCGCTGTTCGACTGCAATAGTCAAATTTCGAGGTGCGAGGTAATGACGGCAGCTTTCAAGAATTGATCCTCCAATTCCTCGCAACCATGAATTCCAAAGCGCCGTCATGCCTTGCCGGCGCTTTCCGGTCACTTAGGATATCCCATACTCCAACGACGCGCCCATTAGTCCATCCCAGCACCTCGGTTGTGCTCCCGAAGATACAATGTGCCCAGAATGTCCGTCTCTTTTCGGCAACCGCGTCGATGGGCGGTAATTGGTTAGAGCCCAATATAAATCGCAAGCAGAAGATGATGAAGGGACGTGCAAGAGTGGCGACGGGTGGTTCTACTAAGGGAACGACAGTGATGTGGGGAGACTACGGACTACGGATGATTGATCACCATCGAAGGATCAGCGCTGCAAATCTCAAGATCGCGGAAGACACTATCAAACAACGTCTGCGTGGCCAGAAGTACCGACTATATAAGAGAGTATGCTGTAACATTGGCGTGTTCGTTAGCGGTAATGAGGTCTGCCGCCCTGATGCTCTCTATATTTATATGTCCCTCTAGAACTGACTGGTATTCGTAGATTCGTATGGGTAAAGGAAAAGGTTCATTTGATCACTGGGCAGCAAGAGTAGCAGTGAATCAAGTCGTCCTAGAATTAAGAGGAATGATCCACGAGCAAGTTGCCCGTGATGCGTTCCGGTTAGCTGGCAACAAGCTGCCCGGTAAGCCTCCATGCTCTACGATATGGACGTATACGCCATTCTAACATAACGTTCAGGTCAATGGGAATTTGTGAAGAAGGGCGAGCCTCCAGTAGTTGGAATTACCAAGCTGGACGGAATTACACTGGAAGATTTGAAGCGACCAAGACGAAAGGTTCCAGCAGAGTCGGTAACACCGGCTCCACCTGCGGCAGGAAGCCAACGGACACCCTTAGATCTCCCCTAAGTATGAGATCCTATACGATGTATAACTAAGTTGTGTAAGAGAAAATCTAACTACTTTCGATACTCCCGGCGCCGTAACTACTACTGGGGGGTTATTTTTATATTCACCCATTTTCAGGGTCACCTGAAAGTTACCTGGGCCCTTACCTAATCCCTATTCTATGTACATATGTACATGTATAGACCACGGCCGGGAGAAAAGAGGTGCATGTTGCGTACCTAAGGTAGGTAGTACTTACCTACATAATATATACCTAGGTACCTATAAAGAAGTTGCGATACCAATTGGAGTATGCTCTTGATGCTCTAAGCTCGCTCTTTCCAGGGGTCTTGACTTTTCGTCGCCGCTTCCGATTCTATATACTCTAGGGCCAAAGGTAAGAGTAAGAAGTCAAAATCTTTACGTACAGCCCAATATCCACCATCCATCTTCTCTCATCACAAAACTATCAATACAATTTCACCAAATCTCACCCCCTTTACCCAATTCAAATTTACTTCCTACCTAGGTACATATATACCACGTATATTATGTCCCTAGATATGGATATCACATCAGTCTCGTCCTCAGCACGGAAAGCTTTATGAATATGTTGAGCCATTTGCCTTATCATGGCTGAGTATACTGAGCTTGAACTCAAGACCTTCGAACTTTCTAGCACAGAATGTGGTTCCTCCTTATCTGTAACATCCCTTGCCCTGATCTCGGATGTACCATCCTCTCAGCATACCCCTGAGAAGCTCTTCCAATCAATTCAGTCGAAAGAGCTATGGCTTGTTTCTCCTGGTATATGCCGAATGCAAATCATAGTAGTGCAGAATCAGGTTTCTTTATTAATGAAAGAGGCTGAGCCTGGCTTCCTGGAACATCTTGCCGATGCAATTTGTCGATGCCCAGTAAGTCACTGTTATTCACTTATGCTATAGCCGGGCACTTATATGAATATGTCCAGCTCTGGTCCGCCCTCGGCCTTACCATCAAACAGGAGGATATCCAGTACGAACCGCTCTACGACGGAGCCCCAAATCTCTATTTCATTATCGAACATCTACATAAGTCGTCTGTACTCCTCTCACCACCGGATAGTCCCACTGCTCGTCTCAATGGAATAGAGTGTCTATTTCGGTATCAAGCAAATAACTCGGATGTAGGCAATACCGATACTCGAGAACCTAGCAGATGCGACTTTGATATGGAAGACTATGCCTCCAGACCAGCTGTACGACACCGAATGTCAGACTTGACTGACGACACTCCCGACAACGTAGTTGATGATTATTACTGGGAGGAGCCAACCCTAGATTCTTTCGTCGGTCATTCTATACAACAATGGGATGATGCGGGCTACTTAGCTCAGGTGGCGCTATACGTAACCATCGGTATCAGGAAACGTATGCGTGGTTTACGGTTATTCCACCTGGATACCCGACCCTCATTGCTTGAATTAGCACCTGCTATCTGGAATGCTCACTATTTAAAGGTTCGAAAACTCCCCTGCGAGAATAAAGATTATATCTGACGAGACTCAGATAGTGGCGTGCCATGCGAAGACCATTCCCATTATTTCAACCATTTTGGCTACCTCATCGCGACATCAGTCTGCATCTTTACAGGAGAAGAGTAGAAAACTATTGCTGGAGAACCTCTCTCACGATAAGGGTTCTAATACCATGAAGATTGAAGCCGAACCAAATACGTATCTATGTTCTATCCAGAAAAAGCTTTGGGATCTGGTACAAACAACACTAGAGCCAACTGTTCGAATAAAGAAGGCCGTGATAGGTGTCGATACACCCCGGCGCGAAAACATCAATTGGCCTCTCACGGTTATGCCTTCGGACACGAGTTTAGAGGAAGTCGAAAACGGTGATTACTTCTACATGATAGACAGAAGTGCAGACGACGATTTTAACTTCGAAAATCTTTATCAACACCTAGGGCCTCTAAACGAAGAATATAGGAATTATTTCGACGTACCGGTCGAATATGAACAATGCTATCATGAGAACCAGGATATGATTGTTCTTGATGAAGATGCTCTTCCAGGAGTCATCAATACAATAGAGACGGACCCAAGCCATTCACCGGGCAGTAGTCCCCGGGATGCTCTCCTTATCCGATCTTCGAGTATGCTAGAACTACGGGATGCTTCAACTGTTCAGCAATGTCTTCCCGACTATTACAAGAATCCTATTATAGACATGAATAATCTATACACACCCGGCTATACTTACGATGTTGCGGACATCTACGATGACACAGATGAGCTGCCATGTAACACCGGACATGTGCTTTGGGGCATGGAACAAAGTATGCATAAGACTGAAGACGATGATCCCACAATGACAGATGAAGGAGCGATAGACCATGACAATGATATCAGCGAGAAACAAGAAGGCTCTCAGGATATAGAAATGTATTGACAATATCGATAGACCATATAACCGGTAAATACATAATAATTATAAGTGCTAGACGCGGCCTGCTGTCGTCGAAGCGTCTCTAGATGCTACCCTTCTCCATCTATTATCACCGGACAACCGAACGCTGATGAATAAAGGCCCCTATCCGCTCAGCTATGTAACAACTGTCTGTTGCTTCGCTCAAGATTTGCAAGTTTCGATGCATGATATTTCCTCGACGAAGGCGGTAGCGGCGAGGAGTCGCAGAAGAATAAAACTGCCGACTTTTTATTCCAATTAAAGATAAGATTGTTATTGTGACGCGTTCGAGATTCCGTATCAAAAAAACCCCGTCTTATACGATAGATTAGAGCGGTTCCCTTTATCGAGCTGCCGGGGGCTTTGCCCCTGGAGCCTTTTTGGCGCCCTTAGGCTCCTTCTTCTTCTTCTGCTCGGGCTTCAGGGTGGCGTAGTGGATGAACCAGATGAAGACGCACTCGAGGATGAGGGAGACGAGGACGACGACGAGGATGGTGAACAGGTACGGCTGGTCGTTCAGGGTGCGGACGGCCTCGTCCGTCGCGCCGATCTTGGACATGAAGCCGAACTGGCCGCCGGGGGGGCTGGGTAGGTTGGGCTTTTGCTGAGACATGGTGAATGTGGGATAGGAGGTAGTTAGGCTTTGGTGGCGGTTATTCGAATTGAGCGGATTCGCTTGGAAGGCGTTGTTGAGATTATTTGATTGTGAATCCAAAGGGGCGCTCGAATAGATGGATGGATGGATGGATGAAGCAAATGCGATGATCAAAAAAAGAGAGGCTACGCGCTAGCAAGACAAAAGATTATGGTGCACCAGTCACACTAGAAACGAAGTAAAAAGAAGGGAAAGTCGGTGATGATAGCTTCACTTTTTTTTTTCGCAAAATCAGGAAAAGAGAAGGGAAGAAAATGGACGGGCCAGGTTGGGCAAGGAGGGTCTACAGTAGTGAAAAATTACCTAAGGGTAAGAGAAACGTAAGTAAAGTAGAGGGAATCCTACAGAGCGAGGTCTTGTGTTGTGTTGTGTTATGCTTAGTATCGTATCAGCCCTGCGACAAGCGCCCTCCTAGCGCTCGCAGTCTCGACTGATGGAACTGACGATGTCGAGAATCCCTGTGAAACCCTTGCGTTTCAGAGCTGCGGCAGAGTTCGACGAGATTTATTTAGGATGGGATGGTCCAATCATCGAACGGGGCGAATTGGGGGGGGGGGGGGGGGGTATGGTCAGGGCGTCAGCCACTTGTCCAAACTCCAGATCTCGATATAGGTACCTAATATTCCGTACACCATAATAAGTCAGATTGATCATAAGAGTATTTAAAGTAGGAATTCCATTTGATGACTTGCGTGGTGTCATGCTTTTATTTTCTTCTTCCTAGGTACCTACCGTATATATTATATATTACTAAAGGAGGCTCACTATATGATGTCTCGGGTAAGTAATGGTAGTAGTAAGAAGAAGGCGGATACAGCTAATCGTACCATTAGCATCCACGAGGTTACCTAATTTTAGTTATAAGATACTACCTGTACTTGTACCTTACGTACATACCTTAGGTACATTCATGATTCAGGTACCTAAAGTCGCTAACAGACAGCCCAAGTTGATTGGTTTCCAGCACTTCAGCATGGGATCTGTGGGGCATACACCAATGACCTACGAGAATGTGACCCACATGCAATTGAAAAAAGCAGTGGACCTGCACCTGCTGGAGGGGTGTTCGCCGGCGAAACGTATAACCGAATTGAGCAATTGAGGGTTTCTAAAAAATAATTTCCCATAGTATGTACCTTTTGATATGTACCAATTGAAGCTTCATATCTTCACGCGACCCTATCATCCCTCTCCTACGCCATCGCAGCCATAACTAGGGCGGGTATTCTGAACGCTAGGGATGCGATGAGCGTAGCACGACCAGCACGGTGTCTGCTCTCCAGGCGGCTTGCTGCCGCGGCCAAACCAGCAGCACCGGCATCGCAATGCCACGCCCCGTTTCACACCTCCGCCCAGCTCGCTGCCAGGCGCAAACCGAGATTCAAGAGCATACGGGCCGAGGAGATCGGGCTGACGACCCCGGAGAAGATCGAGGAGTATGGCAACAAGGTGTTCCCCCGCTACAGCCCGGAGGAGCTGGAGGTTCTGAAGAAGAGATACACGCCCGAGCAGATGGCCGCCCTCGAAGCCGGTGAAGCCGCGATCGACCCGAAAGACTTGACGATACAAGGTCGTATACGAAGGGATCCTTATAGGATACCCTATCTCGACGACTTCAGCAAGATCTACCCGATCGTCGACAAGCGGCCCAAGATCTACCCGCCGCCCAACCCGAGCGCGCGGTTCATGACGGAGCAGGAGGACGTGGCGGACCTGACCCGGCGGCTCCAGGCCATGATACCGAAGGACGTGAACTTCGACGAGCTGCCCGAGGAGGAGGTGGAGAAGATCCTGAACAAGCGCATCGACTTCACCATGGAGGAGGCCAAGTACTTCATGGACCCGGACATGCTGACGAAGACGAACGGGCCGTCGAACTCGGCGGTGGCGCCGGCGCTGGGCAAGAAGCTGCGCGGGGTCGAGGGCCTGTACAAGCCGCCGATCGACCCGGCGGACGAGGGCCTGGACGACCAGGGCATCTACCAGGACCTGAAGCGGCGGACGGGGCTGAGCGTGCGGGACATCCTCGAGATCAACAGCAAGATCCTCGTCACGCGCGTCGTCCACAACCAGACCCGTCTCGGCAAGATCCGCAGCACCTGGATCCTCGCCATCGCCGGCAACGGCAACGGCCGCCTCGGCATCGGCGAGGCCAAGTCCGTCGAGATGGCCGTCGCCCGCCAGAAGGCCAAGCTCCTCGCCATCCAGAACATGCAGCCCGTCCGCAGGTACGAGGACAGGACCATCTACGGCAACGTCAAGGCTAAGGTCGGCGCGACTATAGTCCAAATAGAAGCCAGACCCCCTGGTAAGTTTTTTTTTTTGTTTTTTTTTTTCTTCTTTTCCATTTTTTCTTTTTTTACCCTATATATGGTGTATATATAATTACCCCTCCCCCGCATTTTTCTATCTACCCTAGAACAAAAAAGAATGGTATAAATAAAAGTTAATTACTATATTTGCTAATCCTTCTGCCAACAAAAAGGTTTCGGCTTGCGCGCGTCGCACCGCCTCTTCGAGATCTTCCGCTCGGCGGGCATCCGGGACATCGCGGCCAAGATGCCGCGGGGGCGGAACCCGATGAACTCGGTCAAGGCGTGCGTGCAGGCGCTGCAGAGCCAGCGGGATCCCAACGAGATCGCCA
Organism: Daldinia bambusicola; assembly: GCA_022478815.1. Taxonomy (NCBI): domain Eukaryota; kingdom Fungi; phylum Ascomycota; class Sordariomycetes; order Xylariales; family Hypoxylaceae; genus Daldinia; species Daldinia bambusicola. Next base: position 181,140 of record MU284101.1, on the reverse strand, counting down.
CCGGCATGGGCAGGAAGCTCGTCGATCTGCGCAAGGTCTACTACGGTGGAAATGTACACTAAAAAAAAAACCGATGTAGTAGTAAAGAGAAATTAAAGAACAAAAAAATGTATATGCATACCTAGGTATATATATATCGTGTAGATAATACCACCCTTTAAATCAAGCAGAAATGCAGTTTACATGCTGTGTTTTTCTGGTGTATTATGATTTTTTTTTTTCTTCTTCTTTTTGACGTATCTGGGTATCTTAATTCTTTTCGTGGTTTGTCCCTGCATACCTGGTATGCTCCCTGTACCGAGTCCTCAAAGCTGAATCGTTGCTGGTATCGTATCCTCATTCTCTCGCATATCTCATACACCAACCACGATTGCAAAAAAAAAAAAAAAAAAAAAAAAAAAAGCTGTTATAAGCTTCTATGCGCATACCCCGCTCTTCTCAATGCCAGCCGTACGGCACGGTACAAATGATACAGCGCAACGATACGGCTCCCCATAGGTATTGAGCATGCAGATTCCTCTAACTAGTTCGCATCCAACCCGTACCATACCCAGTCTCGACCTGAGGGTACGATGCTCTCAATACATAGATAGCCTACGCGTCCCGTAACTGAGGGAGTCGAGAATCGACATAGGTGTGCATCTGGCATCATCATCTTGTGCTCCCCCTTTCTTTTCGGGTTTTTTTTTTTTTTTTTTTCCTTCTTTCTTTCTTTCTTTCCTTCCCTTCGCGCAAGTATCACCACGCGCGTCAACCGCGCGTCTGGTCGCCCCAGTCGATCTCCTGCTGCAGCACGATGCTGTAGACGCTAGCCTTCAGCAGGGTGAACACCAGGCTCGTCTTGCGCTCGAGCTCCCGCAGGCCGTCGAGGATCTCGGTCGTCGGCTGGCCGGCCATGGCGTCTAGGACGGATGCGAGCTGTGCGAGTGCATGAGGTTAGCGGATATAATGGGGCTTATTTGTTTGTTGGGTTGGTTGGTTGGTTGGTTTGCGCGCGCGTGTGTACGTTAGATAGATAGATAGATAGATAGATAGGTTAGACTTACCTTCTTCATGTTCTCGGCTAGCCGCTCGTATTCGTCGAGGACCTCCTGCTCGAGCGGTGTGAGGTCCGGCGGTAATAATAGGGGGTTAGGCGTCTGGCCTTCCATCGCGATGGGATTGAGCGATGGTGGGCTGAAACTAATATGTGTGTTGTTTTGGTTTAGGTACCTAGTAAACGCGTCTTGTTTAACGGCTTGGAGGGGTTGGTTCATTTTCAATTTACTGCGTACTGAGCCCGTCCGGTCCCCCACTCTTCAAACGGAAGGATAAGTGCGGGGCTACCCGGAAATCCCAAACCTGGAGATTCTTGCCTTAGGTAATGTACCTAACGTATAGTAAGCCAAACGCACAATGCATGTACCTCTCGCTGTACCTCTCCCGACACAACGGCTCAGGGACCGGTTCGGCGATAAGATTGGATTGAATTTGGCCAATCGCGGATTTTTTGATTGATAATGGCTTGACGCCGAGAAATGTATTCTCGGATATACGAAGTACATACATTCCACCACTTCTTTATATATCTCGCCTCGAAACATACCTACCTAGGTAGGTATTCTTCTCCTTTTCTCCCCTTACCTAAGGATGTTTGTAGATGTGCTTCGCATCTCCGATCCCCAATATACGTGTGTGTCCGAACTCCGACGAAATCCCAGCGTGGCGGATATATATGAAGAGACAAGCAAATAACCATGAGGACCAAACTGTTGTTCTCGTTGTTTGCGTCGGCCGATTAGAATAGTCTCGGTCCTTGGATGGCTCTTTAGAACATGCTCGCCTCTTATATGTAAGGTATATTTGGTAGGTAACCCCAGTGTCTACCGCATCTTGCATCTTGCTCGGCTGCGTCCGCCTCACAGCTGTCGGTTTCCGACTACCGAGTCTCGGCCGGGATAGGTTATTTGCCAATCGCCTTCATTCCTTCACGCGGCTGAATTATTGAAAACTTAAATTTAGTAAATAATCTAGAGTGAATAGCCATGTTACTGTTCTCATCCCTCCCTTGTATAGAACGCTTAGAATAATAATCTTACTTCCTTGAAGAGCCAGAAATCCTGCCTAGAGATCAGCAGCAATAGTTTTATATTATACAACCTGCCTCTAGGTATCTACATAACTTATCGTCGGAAAAGCCATGGTGGGATCAGAACCGGTAGTCGCGACCTCGTTCCCGCGATTTCCAGACCTGCCGGCGGAACTAAGGCACCTAATATGGCGCTTCGCACTGCCGCGCCGCGTCTTCGAGATCCGGAACGAAACGATATCTATCGGACGGGATGGCGAGGCCAACGTTTCCGGCGAGCTCGACCACGACCCGTGGCGGTTGCGCGGCTCGGACCTGGTAGCCGTGGTCCTGGCGCCGCCGGCGCTGCTCTCGGTGAACCGCGAGGCGAGGAAGTTCGCCCAGCGGACCGGGTCGTGGAAGTTCGTCGGCAGCCGCCCGCGCGGCGCGGGCCGCGTGTTCAAGCGGATGACGTGGTTCGACCCGGCGGCCGACACCCTGTGCTTCGACGACGACTCCGCGCTCCCGCACGTCCGCGGCCGCGTCACGGAGCAGAACGGCCTCGTCGTCGAGCACGTCAACAACCCGGCCGTCACCCGCTTCTACTTCGGCCGCTCCCCCGCGAGCCCCGTCTGCGTGAGCCTCGCCGCCCTGGCCGGCTCCTCGGGGAAGTTCCTCGCCGAGCAGTGGAAGCGCAAGCGCGGGTTCTGGTCCGGCGTGCCGCGGTATCTGTTCTACCACGATAGCATATTGGTGCACCTTGGCAGATCCGATAGGGTAAAAGCGCTTTTTGGAGAGGGGGCTGATAGGTGTTACACGCTGCTCGTCAATGCGCACGATCGCGAGAAGCTAAGGCAGCTGAGGGAGTTGTACGTGGAAGAGTCTGATCCGGCATATTTCCAGGTCAGTAATGGAATTTCTAAGTATCCCCTGTATCTGGTCCCGCGATTGCAGTTGGTTCTCGTTTTGAATCCCAGTATGATATAGCTGCTAACGAGTAAACGCGAAATAGCGGAGAACGGCGGATTGGCTTGAAAGCCTCGTAGATGCGGATGAGAAGTACATCAAGAATTCTTACAGTGATCTAAGAGACGTTTGGATCAAATCCCAGGATGATGTCACACCCTCGGCTCTCCTCGCCTCGCCGGGTCGTAGGGTCCAGGTGAGATCACTCAAAGACCCCGGAGCCGTCCTTCGCAGCGTACAACAATTCGACGCGAACCACCCCTGGTGCCGCGAGGTCGTAAAGGCCATGCCCCGTATGGAACTCGTGGTTCACTTCCGGCTCTGTATCACAAATCACGACACTGGATACCGGAGGAAGAAGAAACTTGAACTTCTGGGAAAGGAAGACCCGTCGGGAATAAAACTTAACTCGGACACGGAACAGCCGTAGCCTTAAGACTTCTCATATAAGATAGGTAATATCACATATGATATTATACTAATACATATATGTGTCCATGCCCTTTAAGCTGTCCTCCCGTGTCTGACCCAGTTGGGCGGCTTGCCCTTCTTGAGCTTGTAAATCCGTAGAGCAGTCATGCAAGCACCTCCCCAACCAAGCTGCTCTCTCTGCCATTTCCTATTCCCCGGGTCCTTGAATAGTTTCTCCACCATCATAACCGGCTCATCAAACGAATCCCCCCTCTCTCCCTCCCCTAACTCCTCCCCATCTTCTTTTTCTTCATCCCCCCCCTTCCCCAGCGCCGCGAGCCTAACAATCCCCCCACCACCATACATATCATTCTGGCTCTCAAGATCCCTCTCCGGCAGCTGCTCGTGCTTTTCCTCACCACCACCACCGCTACTTCCGTTCGCCACCTCGATCCACACCTCCGCCTTGCGGATCGAGTCGGCGTAGATAACGAGCACGGCGACGACGACCAGGGGCACGCCGGCGGCCCAGAAGACGTAGAACAGGGGGCCCGTGGGGCCGAAGGGGTCGCTCATGGACAGGATGCTGGAGACGATGGACAGCGGCAGCAGGATCCCGCCCATGTACGAGACGCGGTCGAGCGCGTGCTTGTTCGGGTCGTCGGCCGGGGAGGCACCTGTGTCAGCACCGCTGCGCGGGCGCGGGCGCGGGCGTGTGCTGTAGTGGCGGTGGCGGGGGATGAGTTCTGTCGGGGGGACGGATTTCGCGGTAAGGGATTGTCTGGGTCGGGGAGTGGCGGGGAGGGAGGGAGAGGTGGAAATAGGGGCTAGATGGCTTAGGAGGACAAGGTGTCGGCCCAGGCGGGAGAGGAGGGATTCCCAGGTCGGCTTAGAGGGGGGGTAAAACGAATCCGACGGGTCGGATAACCTCTCGTGGAACTCAGCGCTGCTTAGGTTCCGCTCTAGGCTCGCCTGCGTCTGCCAGTATAGCTCTGCCGTCCGATGCGCGGTAGAGGGCGGTATATTTGCAGACACGGAGTCGAAGAATTCGCTCCATTGGTGCACGGCGAGATCCTGTATTAGAGCGCGCATATCAGGTACACAGGTACCAGTATAATCGCCACGCCACTCTTCTAATAAGCTGCGGTATAGCAACGACTCGAAGCTGGGCATCTCGTCATCGTCGTCTATCGGACGGTCTAGTAAAAGGACTAAACGACAATGTTAGAAGTAAGCCCTTTAGTTAAGATACAGCCGAAAGGATCCTCACCATCGGCTTTTGCACACTGCCATAGCGAGGCGCGGCAGAACACTACCGCTTTATCGTCTGAGATGGCATGGAGAAGCGGTTCCCTAGCAATATCACCATCATCTTTATCACGTCCAGTACGGGCCCTTCTCTCCAACAGGGCCCTTTTCACATCCGCGGGTAGCCCCCTTGGCACCGTGAGCAACTCCGGATACTCGAAGCAAACGAATCTCGCCTCGCGGTCCTGTCTCCGTCTCACCAGGGGCCTGTAGCTTAGCCCCGCAACATGCGCGTCAATGAAGCCCGCGTCGATATCCAGCAGGTCCGTCAACGCACGGGTGTAATCTTGGGACAGTCTATGCAGGACCAACAGCCGGCGTCGGTGTTCGTATCTCTGCGGTGGTCTTTCCCCCTGCTGCTGCTTGATATCAGCGCGCAGCTCCTCGGCACTTGCAAAGTGCTGCCGGGAGCATCTCTGCTGGCTTCCCGTCCATTCCAACGCGTACGCCGGGTCCCGTAGATCCAGATCCTCCTGCTTTTCCCGGTTCCCTCGCGCCATTAGTTAAGACTTCCTATACTGTTGCTTAATATATATATATACGCTTGCTTCATCGAAAACCAGGTTCAAGAAGTTCTATAAGAAAGTGATTCCTCGTAAGTATCCCAGCGCTTTTTGCTTCATGAGTTCATAGCTTCCGATTCATATATCTCCCATTGCCTCCTATGCCTCTTGGTCGTAAACCCGCAGTGTACGAATAATAAAATAAGTACCTATTAGTGTTTGTATTTATAAGTTTCGTCTCCGAGAACGTTCTCGCACGAGCGCCGGACCTATGTATTCCAAACTCGGAGCCTGGGATACCAATCCTTAAGTTACCTAGGTTAGGTAGCATTCGGCAAGGCGGCTCTGACTATTTGATATGTTAGGTACCTACCTACCTACTTACGCAGCAAGTATATTAGATCAACGGGATCATTGAAAACAGCGTAACATTCAAGCTGAGAAAAAAAATTAAAAAAAAAAATTACAGTGTTCTAGATATATGTGTCTGCTGTCTGCTGGCGATCACATAGCATTATACCTACTGCTACTGGGTGCTACCACCTGCACAGAGTAGTAACGACAGTGAGTGAGTAATTTAGGCAACCAAGTGTCCTTTCAAGCAAAAACTGCATTTACCCACCCCTCCAGATCGGGATCGGATCGGGCCTCAGGGAGGTGGTATAGGTAGGTATACATGACTTCATTCAGAAAGCAACCTCGTGCCGGTGCTGTGCTAGGGTGAGGAGTGGTCACAGGGAATACTACATGACACCCACTCCCACTGGAAAATCAGGAGGTCAGCCGCAAACCTCGTGCATGCATGCATGCACGCATGTATACATATTATTAGTGCATCTCTGCGGTTAGTTCCAACAACATTATCAGATTTTTTCTTTCTTTTAATTAAAAAGAAAAGACATTAATAAAAACCATATTCCTCTCTGAGTTATTCGATTCTCCTCTTCAGATACTTGTACCTAACCTAATGTATGTACCTACTTACTACTAAACCTCGACACCTCTATAAAATAAACTGTTAGGAAAAAGCCATCTGTGCCTGCTTGTCTGTCTGTGTCTCTGTCCGACAAGACCAAAAAAGAAAACTGATATCAACATTACCATCGTAGCGCAACATAAGGGGAAAAAAAAAAAGGAAGACCAAAGAAAATAGCAATAACAATAGACATACAGCACACTCCAGCAAAATAGGTAATGAATGCTATGCTATCTCATCTCATAGGGCAAGCAGCGCGGGCTGTTTTCTTCTTGTTATCATCTCGAGACCTTTCTAACAGAACAAAATTTGGTATAAAAGGGCGACGACGATGATGATGATGGGTGATGATGACCTTATTGGCAGCTGTCATACAAATCTAGCGAGCAAGCAAGTAAGCAAGTCGCTGCTATAATTTCGCGGAGTTCCCTTTTTTTTTCTCTTCTTTGCGATCTTCCATCCCAAGAAAAAAAAGTGAAAATGAAAACAAAAAAAAAAAAAAAGTTGAACTCCCTCGTGCCCGACAGATAAAAACAAACGCCGTACATATGAATGCTTGTTGATGCCCGCCATCGTTTCCCCCGTTTCCCTTCTTCGTGTATGTTTGGGTCCCCCGGTCACAATCTTCTTCCTTTGATATGAATAGTAGGACAGGAGGGAAAAACAACGTCGTAAATGGACGGTGACGGTAATTTTCCCGTTTATTTCAAGGCTCATAGTACAAACCCGCTGGCGATGCGTGGAAAATCAACGCTGCGTGGCAAAAAGAAATAGGATATCACGTTTCAATGTCCACATACAAGTTTAGCCACCAAATACAGGCATGCTGCTGAATGCGAAGTGGCTGGTATAGATCAGAGCATCTGCTAAGCCGGCCGAGCCAGTTGTTCCGGCATGATCACCTATCACTGTCGTAAGGGTCGCCATCGTGGTGTAATGTCACGCTATTGAATTCTTCGAACGGGTCGGCTACTTCGTTGCCGGGCGTTGCTAGGCCGCTGTCTAACGGTACACCCTTCGTCTGTCTCGAGCCGGTTATATCGACGCTTTCGCTCTCCTTAACATTTCTAAAATTGACCGTGTCGACTCCACGGCCCGCGTGAGGAATTATGGGCGGCTTCATATGTCGGATAAGGGCCCATTGCGTTGTCCTGAAGAATGGATGTGCTTTGATATCGGAAGCTCCGGCTCTCGCGCCCAGTCTTCTCGTCTCATCCTTGATTAGGAGTTTCCTTATTAATGATTTGCAGAGACTAAATAACGGCGTTAGCATCAAAACGACAATCCAGTTGTCAAATTCAACATACTTCGAAATCTGGGGTGCTCCAGAATGCTCTGGGAAGGGTATTTCCTCTCGGAGGATGTTGGCAAAAGTCGCGTTACGATTCTTGCCCTTGAAAGGCGTGGTGCCGTATAACATTTCGTATATCAAGATGCCCAATGTCCACCAATCCACAGCACTCGTGTGCCCGCTACCCTTAATGACCTCGGGAGCAATGTATTCTTCAGTTCCTACAAACGAATTCGTTCGGAAGTTGGCGATACACGACTTCGTATCTATCGTAGGGAGCGAAGAAGTGCTAGCACCGTTCTTGCCCATGATCATAGTAGGCTTCCCGCCAGGATCCGACTGTTTCGAGAGATCGAAGTCAGAGAGCATGATATGTCCTGATTGGTGAAGAAGAATGTCTAGCAGTTGCGTTAGCCCAGCTCAATTAAGAATGGAATGATGGTCATACTCTCAGGTTTTAAATCCCTGTAAATAAAACCCATTAGATGAAGGTATTCGAGCGCAGCCGTAACCTCCGCAGCGTAGAAGCGGGCATCATCTTCGGGGATACATTTGCCGGGACGAGTCTGCAGCGCTCGGAAGAACTCTCCGCCACTGCAGTATTCCATGCAGAGGTACAGGTGGTCTTCGGATTGGAAAGAGTGATATAAGGTCACAATAAATGGGTGATTACTCGTTGCCAGAATCTCCTGTTCAGCCAACGCTCTCTTGATCTTATTACGCTTGATCATCTCCTTCTTGCTCAGGACTGTTTGGGTCAGCGCAGCACGACAGACAATAAATAAGTATGGTAACAAAAACGTACCCTTCATAGCATAAAGTCTAGAGCTCTTCTTCTCTCTTACAAGGTAGACCTTTCCAACGTCACCCTTTCCAATGAGCTTAATCTTGTCGAAGCTAGAGGGTCCGACTTCAACGGTGCGGACTTTGATCGAATTGGAACTGTAGGTCCTACGGAAAGCTAATGAGGTCTGGCTTGGGGGAGGAGGAAGCGCGCCAAGGCTATCGTTTTCGGGTACGGCGAGAGCCCCTGAATCGACGGAGTGCGTCGTTTTAGAGTCGACCAGGCCCAACGAGGCAGCATTCTCGCCTTGAATCAACGGCTCCTTGCCGAGTTCAGCTGTAGCTGGTCTCTCTCCGCTACCAGTTCCTTGGTTGAAAAGACCCTGAGCATTAGGAGCACTTGCAACTCTCCGTAGCTTCCGGGCAAGTTCTTCTTTCGTAGCATTTGTGGCCTGTTCTTTTGTTGCCGCGCCATCGGGCCCGTGTATTTTTAAGCTTGGCGTATCCGGCGGACTCGGCGGAACAGAGCCTTCATTGTGATGGCGAAGACCAGGCTGGCCCTGATGAGCGAAATAGGGATTCGCATTGGCGGTGGGACTAAGTGCATCGTCTAGGGGATGTCCTTCGCTGGCCGTGGTAGTTGATCTAATCCTGCCAACGTTGGTGAAAAATCTCCTCGACTGACGGAAGCCAACCTTGCTCTCGGATTTCAAGGCATGGTCTAGGCTCTTTTCTTTATCGCCGTTAGTGTTGGAGGTGTTGATGCGGAAGAAATTCTTCAGCTTCTGGTTGAAGTGGCTATTGTGGCCATTACTGCCAGCGGAGGCGGGCGACTTGACGGGCATCTTGTCGGAGTCGGTGTTGGTATGAGTGTTGTCGCCTATATCAGAATCCCTTAGGTCAACATTCGGGTGATGCCATGATGTGAATCGCTTTTTGATACGGAAATGGGATCCTCGTTTGGTAACGAATGTTGTTGGTGAGGGAGGGTTTTGGGACGGGTGACTAAGGTTGGAATGGTGTTCAATTGACTCGTCGGACCCCATGTCGGCGGTAGCGCGGCGACAGTAAAGCAGTCTACCAGTCTAGGTAAGTTAGTTGGTTAGGGTAGCAGTTAGGGTAGCAGTAGAAGTGGTAAGTAGCACTACAGCAATCAGCAGGCTGTCGTACGGCTGGTCAGTTCCAAACTAGGCCTGGCGTAAGCGCTTGGGGCAGCTTTGGTGGTCGGGAAGTGCTGGAAACAATGCTGGAAACAATGCTGGGACAGGGCTGGTTCAGGCACTATGCTCGCTTGGTAAGAGGCTTGGCTAGGCAAGCCGAGCAAGTCAGGGGAGCCACTGAAAGTCAGACCCACAAGTAGCCAGTTGAAAAACGAGGGGCAAAAGGGGTGGACCTGAATGGGTTCGGGTCTCCACTTGGCACTTCAGATAGGTCAGGTATGTACTAACTGAGGTACTACCTAACTGATTGGATTGATTGGGGATACGGTTTTGTTGTTCCCAGGTTCTTACCTTTAGGGTGCGGTGCACATTGCCTTCTTTTCTTCTTCCCTTTTGCTTGCTAATCAATCCGAACTGGCAATTTCTACATTAATAATGATAATAACAATAATAAAGGTACTGTATTGTCTCAAATTTGGAAATAGAGGCTCTTTTGAGGTCACTGCCTCTTCATCCCTCTGCGGCGTAATACGAGAATAAATGTTCCCTTTTTTTTTCTTCCTTAATGAGGACTTTTCGGGTAACTGTAAAGTCAAACTTCGTGTCCTAGCCTGGCCTTGGTTGTTCTCCAAAAGCTGCGGATGCGCTAATAAAAAACACGGACCTGGCTAACCTAGGACCTGGGTATGTACGGCAATAGGTAAATCTTAGATGCTTTTCGCTAGACTTCTTCCGGCCCTCATAAACACCCGGTCCTGCTTGTGAACGAAGTAAGGGTGCGGTAAGCGGAAGAGTATATGCGGAAAGACGGAGGAGAGAGGAGTAGGATTCCGATGTTAATGAGTAAATAATTTTAGGAATGGTGAAGTTGAAAGGATATGCTACATAGTATAATCCTTTGGATGATCTGAAGAGAAGCACGACTGTGAATTCGGGCTTACAGGCTTAGCAATACATCTTTTAGCTTCCCACTTACATGTCGGGTTACGGGTAGCCCTAGGTCAGATTTAAGAAGCTCCATATGTACTTGTGGATATGTACCTCATGCATAGATCTGCCATGATATTTATACCTACCTACCGTATAAGATAGAGGTACCTACCTAAAGTTACCTAAAATTGTAGGGCAGTCCGGTGTCGTGATTCTGTTAAGGCTTCTTGGGCGCCACCGTTATTTCCGTTAGGGATTTTATCGAATGTTCGGCAATCAGGTAATCAGGTATTAAATTTGTCCGTCGATAGATTCATACTTTGTGGGAATTACATAGTGCACAATTTCACTTGTCCTTGTTTCTTTCTTCTTTGATTTTTCTGTCTTTAAGTCGTTAATAAGAACCCCCCAAAATTACAACGTATTAGACATAAGAATTGAGTTACAATAAACTCTATGGTAACGTATTAAATTAATTGATGATGCTGATGTATTCTATTACATACATGCCGTAGTAGATACTACTACTATAGTCAAATGGACCAACTGGACCTAATGCGCGGATCCATCAAATACGTATTATTCCAAAAGACGTCCCTGCTTATTACGTCATAAGGGACATCCGCGCCGTAGAATAGAGGCCTAGATTTCCAATTTATGGGTTATCGGAACTTGTCGACGATAATATTATTAGCACCGTGACGTTGAACGTACTACAGGAGTACAATAGTAGCAGCCCCATACCTAACACGTCATCTTGTATGTATTGTACAATACAATACACTACTTACACTAACTAAAGGCTGCCTAAGGCATCGTCGTGCTGAAACTCGGGACCTCAACTCCGATCAGTGCAGTAATGGTTTTAAGCTCAAGCTCTATGTTTTACCTTGTATTTACCTACCTCCTACCTAAGACGGCTCAAATGGCAAAACGACATGCAATACCTGGTCATGTAGTGTATCTAACTAATGTACAAAGCTGCGTGGAAGCCCGGTAGAGTTATACCCTTCAAAAACCTAGCTACCCACCAGTATAGGTATTCAACGGAAAATGGAATTCGTGTGCCAAACCCGAAAAAGGATGCTTGCTATTTATTTGCATGATTGTATTACAAGTTTCATGCTCCAGTCATACGCGTTTGGACTGCATCATATATAGGGCTCCTCCAAAATATAGAAGTAGGTAAGATGTCTACCTAAATTAATTATGAAATCTGTCTATCATTCCTTTTAGAAGCCGAGTCTGGAGACCCTAATATGCACGAGCAGATAACAGATAGAGCAAATTATGTTTTATTATCCAAGGCACGGCTTACCAAGGGAATGTAGCTGGTACCATCGTCGCTAGACGTCTTATATTAGACGAGCCCTAGTGTCTGCCTTATCCATTCCTCTTCGGTGGGAGCATTCTCTTCCTGTTGAATAAGCAGGCGCCTTAGCTTCCGCTTTCTCTCTTTATATTCCTGGTCGTCCTCGAGCCGCTGCTCCGCAATCGACGGCGTGACCTGGTTCCCGTCCTCGTCGAACAGGTACTCCGGGAGCTCGTCGGCGTCGCGCTTCAGCGTCGAGATGCCCTCGTTCTGGTACCCGTCCCCCATGTGCCACACGAACGACCGAAAGTGCGCCTTCTCCATGTGCTCCTCGAACTCCGTTTCGGTCGCGAACTCTATAGGGGTATCCCTTGCCGCGCACTTACCCCACCGGCAGACTAACGGGTCTTCTTCCCCGTGGACAAGGAGGACATGTTTACGCAACGTCTTCATGTTTTGCAATTCGGCTGGACAAGGATGACCGGAGGAAAGGTTCCATTCGCACAGAAATGGTGCGTATTCAACATTAAATCGTAGGTAGTATTCCCTAGCCGAAGGCGTAGGGTCACGTGGTGGCCTCCCGCGCCGCCTCGGTTCTTTGGGGGGTTCTTTCTTGGGCGCACCAGGTTTAGCATTATCCGTGTTGCCTTCTTTTTTGACTGAATAGGAGCCCTTTGGCCTGCCCCTTTTCTTCGGTTGGATAGTAGCCCCTTCTACGCTACGTTGAAAGGGAACTGGAGGTAGAATGACGGAGACATTTTGCCTCGCTGCTGTAGGACTCTTACTAGGTTGTGGTTCTTGATTTATCCCTCTAGATTGTCCTTGCCTAATATGAGATGGTGAAGGTGGTGCTGATGACCTAATGTGAACGGCAAGTTGTGACCTAGGTTGCAATGGAGATGCTGAGGTGGTTGCAGAAGGCCCCTGAACGTTTTGTTCCCTGACTGAATTCTGCTGGTTTGAGTGAAGTGGTAATGGTGCTGTTGGGACAGCATTCTGGCTTGGTTGTAGTATATCCGAAACGACAGGAGGTATAGGAATATCTTCCCCAAGCTCATCATTGAGGGCAGGAGAGAAAGGAGTAAATGCGTAAAGGCGCCTAGCAGCGCTATTCTCAGCCATAATTCCTTTGATCACAGTGCCATAAAACGTTTCACTGTTATTCCGGTCAGTTAGAGCCTTAAAATGCAATACGATAATTATTATAGTTAAAGCTTGGATTTAATAGGTACCTGGTATTTGAACTTGGATAATTCCATGTGCCTTTTTTAAGAGAATAGATATTAATTACTACTGAAGAAACAATTGTTCCATTCAATCGCGTTGTTGAGTCGATTGAATTGCACGGGAATTAATTCAAAACGGTTACGCGACAAAGGGCTTTTCAATGCCAACTCCAAAGTTTTCCTTTGTACTTACTGTACGGTTGGATTCCCGTTACGAGACTTTCCTGTGGAGACGTTTAAGCCTTAAGGTAGGTACAATATAATACAATATGTAGCTGGAATAGGTACCTCTTACCTAACGGGTTTAGTGGTCATAGCTTCCGGCATGAACTGGCCCCGACGGCCCCGAGTGGCTTCCCCCATTGCTACGCTCTCCGCGCTCTTCAGTTACTGATGCTGCACGTCATCGCCTTTAGCAACATCGAGCCGAAAGGGTGCATATGATATTGAACTTACTATTCGACCGCCGGACTATTGCGACATCTTGTGAAATTTGTCATCAATACACTAAATTTCTGATGAGGATGTGGAATTAATAATCGTTATCGCGGCATATATTATTCTAGAATACTAGAATATTTGCGGAGTATATGAAGGGTGAGACTAATCGTCCATTATAAGAAGTGAGCTTCGAGCTCCGGCCGAGATTAGATCTATTCTATCAGATCTCCTCTATTCCAAGCTATATCCAACTCTAGTTTCTAGTAGTAGAAAACCTTGTACCTTCCTCCAAAGACTCTTCACATCTTTTCTAATACGAACAATTATCAAAAATGGCTTCCAAGTTGTCTTCCAAGTTATTTGCAGTTGTTGCTGGTGCTGGCCCGGGCACAGGTAAGCACTTCATGGTTATAAGACAACCTCCAAATTCACTAAGTCCCCCAAAGGCCGAGCTTGTGCTATCCGTTTCTCGAAGGCCTATCCCGTCGTGCTTTTGACCCGTACAGCCGAGTCATACAACGACACCGTGGCCGAGATTAACAAGGCCGGCGGTAAAGCAATCGGTATCAGTGCCGACACCTCGGACGTCAAGTCGCTGGACTCAGCCTTTGACACTATCGCAAAGGAATTCCCGGGCTTCAAGCTCGCCGCGGCTATTTACAATGTCGGCGCCGGGTTCCAGAGGAAGCCGTTCCTCGAGCTGAGTGTTGAGGACTTCGACGTCGCCGTTGGAGGCAACGCGTATGTATAACTAAATAACTAAATAAGCTTCTTGTTCGTCGTCAAACTGATTGGAACCGGGTAGTCGCGGTCTCTTCAACTTTGCTCAGAAGACTCTTCCGCTACTTCTAGAAGCAGTTCCCGAGTCAGAGCATCCACCTTCCCTAATCATTACAGGTGCTACAGCCTCTGTCAGGGGGTCATACCTATTCTCGACGATGGCTGCTAGCATGTTTGCTAGGCGAGCCCTTGGCCAGTCACTAGCACGTGAGTTTGGCCCCAAGGGAGTACACGTAGCGCACGCTATCGTCGACGGAGTTATCGACATTCCTCGGACAAGTCAATATAATGTGAATAATGGCGCTGAGGATGGCAAGATCAAGGCTGATGCGGTCCGTATCCTAAATGATTTACCCCCTTTTCAACGCTAATCGAAAACCAGATCGCCGAGAGCTACTGGAACTTGCACACTCAGCACCGTTCCGCGTTTACACAAGAGATAGACATAAGGCCTTATGTTGAGAAGTTCTAAGCTTCACTTCCCAATTGCAACCAGAAGTGAAAGGTCAGGACCGCAATTATTGCCTTTGAAACGGTTGGACTTCCAAACATATGTAGAAATATGAGTATACGAATATAAATGACTCGGTTTCATTGAGATTAACTTTTGTGATGGTCGTTAAGACAAGCCCGATGAATACAGACAAACTGCGTGATACATCTTCCTCCGTCAACTTAAGACGTTTATACAATAGTAGAGTAAAGGGAATTACCTCGTCGTACTAACCGCCTTGCCTTTGAGAGACATTAGATGAAAATGATTGAACGGCTCGATGTTTCCCCATTTAAATCAATCTGATTGGTATGGTCTACGTAAACCTAAGTCAGAAGACTAAACCCGTCAATTTAATAGTAGGTTTCCCACTATCCCACACTGTTCAAGACCAGTAGTGGCTCAACCTACGCTGGATTTATGCAGTCCAAAATGCGACAGGTATTATTGAGCCATCGGCATGCCGTTGGTTTTGACCAGCTGCTTGTGTTGAGCACCCCTCCTTCAGGATAGGATACCCATTTACGTGGAAGATTTACTCCGTTACCCCTTTACGATGAGGTACCTAGTAATCAGGCGCCTGCGGCTACAGGCGTACCATCGCCGGTACCCGGGGGTTGGCTAGAATCGGCTGAGTATCCTGCAGCTGCCGCTATCCGTTCCGCTTCCTTCTTGTCTCGGATTGCTTGTGTTTCTTGCCTCAGCCTTTCCAGATTCCAGGCACCATCATCTTCGTCATCGTCATCGTCATCGTCTTCGGACTCATCATCTTCCGTGAATCTCCAGTTGCCACTCTCGAACAAGGCACGGCCAGTCGATTCCTTGGCTTGACGAGCCTGGTCTTCGGCTGCCTTCTTGTCTAATCGATCCTTCTTCCACTTTGCAAAAGTTTCCGGAGTGACAGGAGTGAGCGTTCCAGTAAGTTTGTGTCTTTCCGACTCCAAGAAATCTTCGAGGGTGAGAGTCTTGAGAGGAGACTTGTCCATAAGAGCCTTCTCAGCTGCTCGTTGCTCTTTCGTCTTAAGCACGAAACTAAAGCATACGATGTTAGAATGTCTATCCCCATATCAATTTAGCATGGGGGGGGGAACTTACCCTGGTGGAAGAGCGTGTTTATACTTGCACTTGTCACCTCCGTTCGGACATGTCCAGAACCAACCGTATTTTCCGTCTTCAATTGCTTCGATGAAGTATTTGCAGACTTTATCGGTGGTAGTGACTTGGTTGCCCTTCTTGGAAAGGACTACCTTCCGCAACTTCTCCTCATCCCAGTCGTCGGATGTCTCCTGCTTCTTCTTCTCCTCTTCTTCTGCCCGACCATCTGTATATAGATTCTTCTTCTCCGTCTTTCGCTCCACCGAGAGATCGTGTGCGAATTTGCACTTCTTTCCTTTCTCGCAGTTTCCTTTCTTGAAAAATATGCAGACAACGGTCTTGGGATCGACGCCGAAGGGAACTTTCTGAATCTGAGCTGGTTTATTGAGAAGAGCCTCTGCTTCTCGCTTGGCATCTTCGGCGGCCTTCTTCTCACGGGCTCGAGCCTCCTTCTCAGCCTGCTTCTTCTTCTCTTCTGCGCTGCCTCCGGCTTTGGCTGACGCTTGAATCTGCTTGATATGCTTTTGGGCCACAGAACCCTTCTTATTTTTCATACCAAAGGTCTTGTCCTCGGCAACCTTGGCCGCTGAAGGCTTTTTGCCCTTGGGCTCTTCCTTCTTCTTCGGAGGCATCTTAGGGAAAGCGTTTTAAGGAAAGTAGTTAAATATTCTATTAAAGAGAGCAATGAATATTCAACCTGCCGAAGTAAAGTATCAGTCAATACTTGAAACCGGTGACGTTATGTGGAAGGAATCGTCGCGATTCGGTAAAAGATCTTTATGCATCTAAGGGCAATTGCTTTAATGATCGCGAACACTAAAGAATGAAAGATGGTGGGCTGTAAACTAGCGGGGGGTACTTACATACGTACGTAGTTTTCGGGATAGCGTCACGTGAGTAAAAAAATGTGGCATAGGTAGGTATTACTTGGCGCAAAGACTTTTGGCGTTTATGCATGCATCAGGAGAATGATCAAGCCACAGTATTATGCTTATTGCCCCACATAGCTCAGTGAATAATCAGAGTACACCACACCTGCACCTTAGGTACATAGGTATACTACATCAATCAAACCCCAGAGGTACCTAAAGTACACCTTATTGTACCTGGCATTACGACGCTGGTAGAAGCTCCAGCTGGCCTCAATTTATTCAACGCGGACATGTAAAGACAATCATCTACCACCCAACACTCGCTCACCTTCTCCTATACTACCTGCTGTAGGAGTAATAAAGATACTCGTTAGAGGTACATACATAGTGAGCTTTCCCTACGATCTCAACAATTAACAATGGCACATTATTGACATCATAGCCCAGCTTCCTTCAAGAAACAACTGCCAATCCGATCTACTTCCTCTCAACTCAACATGATCTCCGACGACGACCTGTACTCCCTAGCCATCTTCCTCGGCTCAGTGGCTATGATACTTATCGTACTATACCATTTCTTCGAGGTCAATTCGCAGGATAGCGCCCTTAGCGAGAAAGCCGCGAAAACGGTGCCGTCTCAACAACCTGCCGCAGTAGGCAAGCAATCAGGTGGAGCGAAGTAGAAGAGACAATGATTCTGTATTTATGGTCCGCGGCGTTATAGCAAATGAGGAAATGTTATCTGGATGATGGGTTGCTGATCTATATGGTTTGGACGTTCGAGGACCCGGTCAAGCTGAGAGCTGAGGAACATCGCCTGGTGAAAATCTTTGATCCATCTCGACCCGAATGTCCATTAGGGAGAAAAGAATGAAATACGTAGACTGGACTGTCAATATACGCTACATAAGAGGGCAGTCTGATGAGTTCCAGAACAAGCTGGACAACCTCTATTTTCCTAGGAACTTACTACCCATGGAAAAGCTTGAAATAAAATCATATGAATATTGGACCACGGCTAAGTTGCAAGTCATTTATCCTTTGAGCGTTATGCCTGGATCCTCTGCATTGAATTTGACGTTTAACAAGCTGTTTTTGTGACCAATGTCAAGAACAGAACCTTCAAGTTACCCAGGCCTTTTCCATGTCAATGGAAAGCAAGTCTTCTCTATTACCCGTACTATATTAGATCCATTCACGGTATACTATCATTAATAGGCCGTTTTACCAACTGAATTATAGATTTCGACCCATAAACTTTACGCAATGCGCATACTACCTAAAGGATGTACGTATCTACCCGGTCTACCTAAGTACCTGGTCTAGGTACATGCATGCAGCTGGAGGTCAGACATCGAGCTAACCTAGGTACCTAAGTACATATATATGCGCTAATTCGAATATGGTAAAAATAACGCCACGTCTGGTGGAGACTTGTAGTGGCTCACTGGATGATTGTGCGACTCATTGTTTTCACCCCAACTTGCCAGCGTCGCGCTCCCTCCCTATCCCTGATTTCCTCTTAACTGCGCCTCTTCCCAAGCAACTTTCTGCCTTTTTCTACTCTATCAACAACCAACGCCAATTTAACAAACCATCTTCCCTTCTTCAAAAGTTCGACAAGAAGAGGATAATACAGAGTTGCTTCGCCTTCCATTATTTATTTATTCTTTTTTTTTTTTTTTCGGCTACATCCAACTTCGTAAGCCGTCCCGCCTTGTCGCCGCCTGTCAACTCGCGAGACAATAATTTTTCTACGAGCATCTGTTCTACCCGTGAACTATTCGCCATTTCTTTCCTTTCGCAGCGCGCAAACGGCTAGTTTTTCATCTCAGCCACCGCCAACTATCAAATATTCATCACCATCGCTGTTGATAAACAGTATTTGTTTCGTAAGCCGTTGCGCTCGCATCCTCGCCATATCCGTTGGGCCAATTCTACCTGCAGCCTAACCCTTCGACGCGCATATTTATCGCGTTCTTCTTCTGGTCACACATAACCATCTCATAATCAGCTGTAATCAATCATAATCAACATGTCTGGAAAGCTCGACCAGTCTTTGGACGAAATCGTCTCTACCCAGCGCCGTGCCGGTGGTAAAGGTCGCCAGAACCCACGCCGATCTGCTAGACGAACCACGACAACTGCTCCCGTTGGCGGCGTTCAAAAGACCTCCAGGCAGCCTCGTGCCGCAGCAACCAAGCAGATTCCTGCCAAGGCAACTGGTAACGGAGAGAGCAAGGTGGTTGTTAGCAACCTAGTAAGTTACTATATATAATCCGGTATCAGATTCCGATCCAGCTAACCTCATATCAGCCCAAAGATGTGAACGAAAGCCAAATAAAGGTATGTTTCCTAGGGCTTTCGCCCGTGGAATTTCGTCGACATCTTCCTTGAAACGCACACTCGTGTCTTGAATCGATCGAAATGATTATCCTCTTACCCAGAGATGGTTAAATCTAGCCAGCACGAAGCTGTCAGAATGCCTAGTCTCCTCTGTCGACTACATGCGCGGCTTTATGTTGCCATGATGTCAACGAGTTGAGCTGTCCCTGTCGCGCATCCATATTGTTAACCTCTGGTAGGCTTGGCAACCCTCCATGATGGCAACAATGCGCAGACGTAAATGGACTATAGCATATCGTGACAAGCTGGCTATCTCGGCATGCGAGATTGTTATTCTGGCGGGACATCATCCTTCTTACAGGACAATTACAACCCAACGAGCATGGCAGTGAGCAACAGCGTTACAGCAAACAATAGGGGAAGTTTTTGCTGTCGATTTCAGCCTAAGTATTATTACTTCTTACCCTACGTTGGACTATGTGGGACAAATCCTTCGATCCTGTTCTTGGATGCGATAATTTCGTATAGAACATGAAGGTAGCTTTTTAGAGGCACTCTGCTGGTTCCTGTGGGCGATTGAATCTTGTTTTCGGGGTGGGCCTAATTTCTAAAGCTGATGGCATTAGGGGCGGATGGCTAATCTAGAGTTTTTTACTCTTTGTTGGATTGGATGCTGGTTACTAACGCTCACTGCGTGCTCGTTGATGTTGACTTACCTCTGGATGCTTAACCTGGACTTTCTCTGTCGGCTAGGATCTCACGACCATCGATATTGACTTACCGCCTTGCGCAAACCTCGAATGGTTTTCTTGAGACTAACCTTCGTGCCCTCCATAGGAGTATTTCGCGACCTCAGTTGGACCTATCAAGCGTGTGGAGCTTTCCTACGGCCCGAACAGTGTCAGCCGTGGCATTGCTACCGTCACTTTTGTCAAAGCTGATGGCGCTAGTAAAGCCTTCAACGCTCTCAACGGTCTTCTCGTTGACAACCGACCGATCAAGGTTAGTATATTATGGCACCTGCAAACTTTGAATAATATGCTCACCATTCTATAGATCGAGATTGTGGTCAGCGCTGCCAAAGCTGCGGAGATAGCGCCTCCCGCCAAGACCTTGACCGAGCGTATCACTCAGCCTAAGGCTCAACCCAAGTCAGCGGCAAACGATAAGAAGGAAGCGGGTTCGAAGGCCGCTGGCGCGGGTGCTCGTGGGCGTAAGCGCCGTGGACCCCGTAACAGCCGCCCAGCCAAGAAGACGGCTGAGGAGCTCGATTCTGAGATGGCAGACTACTTCGAAGCTGGAAACCAGAATGAAAATGCCAACAACGCTGCTCCTGCTGCCGCTGGTGGCGATGCCCCAATGGAGGACGAGATTCTAGTAGGTGCACTTCGTAACCATATTTTTATCTAACTACTAACCTGGCTATAGTAAACGAATCAGCTGGAAACTAGAACGATTTTTAGTTGGGGTGGTGCCGTGTTACATCATTCCTCTCCTTCTATTACATGTACTGCAGCTTAACTTTTATTTTAGTCGTTTTGTTTGCTTTGACGCTTAGCAGTAGTAGCAGGAAAGGGCTTGCGTTTACGAAGTTCCGCGTGGGTTCAGTCGCCGATGGAAAATGCATGAATTAGGGTTTTCAGGTAGTAATTCGAGAAGAGACGATAAGATACACGATAACTACTACCGAGTTTTCGCCGTCTTCCGCAATGTGTATGATAAGGAGTCGAGCAAGTCAAATTTGCCATCTTGGTGGATAGGCGGTGCCAGTGTTTACGACTTGAGAAAAAGAGAAGAAAAGAAAAGAAAAGAACAATCTTGCCTTTGCTCCGCACATAAAATACGAAACAAAACAGCAATTAAAGCGTGTAATTCAGACTACCTAGTTATAAACAGAAGAGAAATGGAAAATGTCTAGGACTTGGGGTTATGTATGACTCTTCGTGTCGTTGCTATGTTCTTGCTACCTATGTTCTTGTCGACTGGCCTATCTAACCTTACGTATTTCGTGGTCTACTTTAGAGTTAAGTTAAGAGAGTGGGATAAAGCCAAGCTTAGATCTACATGAGATCTCTCACCTGGCTCCACCCTATTCATTGTCCAAGCTTTCACGAGCTTGGCATATTTCAACGTCGTCTCATCCTTACCAGGTATACCTCCAACGAGATGAGATGGTTTTGTATGGGAAATACTCCCTAGCTTTTACTTGCTAATCTAGAATCTTCAAAACATCCTCCTTCGCACAAGCTATACGACAAGACTAAACTTAAAACGTACTTTTTTTTATTATAAAATTTAGCTTGGAGGTCAGTTAAAGGATAAAAGGATCAAAGTATGGAAAAGTACTAAGGCTAGGCACAAACACGGGTAAAAATTTTTAGAAGATTTAAGGGGAAAAAACGAAATTTTATTTCATGAATCAGCCTCTATGGTAGTGTTAGGCTAAGTAAGGCCTTATATCTTTCTCTCTCTCTCTCTCTCTCTATAGAGAAAAAAGTTATGAAGATGCAAACCATCTCTTTTCGCACGCAAATCATGCTCGACCTCCTGTGAACCCTTGTTCCTCGTAAAAATGTAGGTTCTATCTAAATGTACTTCTTGAACCTATACTGGTGTTAGCCTGATGCTGTTGTACATAGTTCTGGTCTTGTATAAACTTACTTGTTAACAACTCTCTCAATACCGTCGCAGCCCATCTTGAGAACGTCCATTCTCGGACCGTATGAGAAACGGACAACTGTAGCAAATGGTCAGTACTGCTGTAACCCAGAGGGAAAGAGCAATATTGTATGGAAGGATTTTATAACTTACAGTGGTGGCAAGGGCTGTCAAACAAGTCACGGCGGCGGGAAGGATTCAAGTCGAAGAAGATACCCGGGACAACAATGACCTTCTCCTCCAGGCAGGCTTGGAAGAAGTTCAAACCGTCCGAGATAGGGCCCGGCAGACCCTCGAGATTAAGCCAGAGGTAGAAAGTGCTGTCCGGCACATACTTGATGACGAAGCCCATGTCTCGTAGGCGCTTAACCACGTAGTCTCGCTTCTCCTAATAGAATGTGTCAGTTTACATGAAGATGCAAAAAGATACTGGGAATGACAAACTCTGAAGTGGTGCTGGAGAGCAGCCATCTCCCTGCGGACAAGGGATGGCTCAAGCATAGGAATAGCGGCCTCCTGGAAAGGGGCATTGGCTCCACCATCGAGGTATGAACCGCACGATCCGATGCTAAAGGCATAAAATTAGCACATTTTTTTAAGGTAGGTTATACTTTCCAAGACTCACGCCTTAATAAACTCCTTGGGTCCAAGAATCCAAGCGATACGCCATCCGGGAAGACGGAATCGCTTAGTAAGTCCATCGATAATGAGAACATCGTCCTCATCTACGTCCTCGATGTTCTCAGCAGCCGAAATCGTAGTGCCGTCGCAGTTGCTGGTGTAGTTATAGCCCGAGTAGAACTCGTCGCTAACAAGAGTTGCGCGTCCACGGCAAATGTCCTGGATTTCAGCCAACTCGGGGTTGGCAACCACTCTGCCCGTAGGGTTTCGGGGGTTTGAGGTTATGATGACCGAGGTACCTCGTGCAATCTCTCGCGCGATCACATCAGGGTGGATGTGGTAGCCATCTTCCTCGGAAAGAGGTGTGGGGATAGCGGCAAACTACATTTCGTTAACGATATTGAACATTGTTGTCCACGATAAGTAACTTACATTCTTGAAGAGTGACAGCATCTCGTTGTAGGCTGTGTAGTCGGGGATGAAGAAGCCAACGTAGGCATTGTTGAGCACAGCGGCGATACGGATCAGGCCTGCTCTTCCACCGGGGACAATGGCCACATTTTCCCAGGAATACTGGCTTTCCTTGCCTTGACGATGCATCTCGTTGTACATTCTAGCAACGGCAGCACGTAGAGGCTTGATACCAGCGGTGGGTCCATACTCTCTAAGGGCAACAGAGATATCAATGGTAGTGGGACGCTCAAAGCAGCCCTCAATGTCGTCCTCAACTTCGGGAGCACCTTGACCAAGGTTGGCCCACTTATCGGGTTCGTCAAGGAAGCCATACTCGGCAGCGCGCTCGGTACACCATACAACACCTGTGGAGGCACGTGAGGCGTCTAAACCTGCATGGGGAAGATGACCCGGGTTTGCAGCGCGGAACTGGCGATGGATCTTGGAACTCGTTTCTGCCAAGACAAGCGCGTCAGTGATTTAATTATATACCAACCAAGACATACAGGGACAATGGCATGAAACGCATGAACTGTAGCATGAAGGCCACGTTTGCCAAGTGCCAAGACCGCCACAAGTTTATATCAAGACCCGACACAAGGACAGAAAACGTGCTGTCCTTGGCGGTATTACAACATGAATTGTAAATGTAAATATCCGCGGGTACTATTTTAAAATATGTAGGAAATTGAAGATCATACCATTGGCACTTGGGTCGCCGATACTGAATCTTCGTCGGGGAACACCAGTGTTCCTGTTCCTATAATACGGTTTAGTAATCGTATTAGATTTTATAATTAAGTAGCTTCAAGGTCAACATTGAAGGTTTAAGAGAGGACGGTGATATATCATCGTAGAGTCTTTACGGTATGTGATATATAATGAAGAAGATTCAACTACCACAGGTTAGAGGATGAGCTTACATGGAGAACTTGCGATTGTTAAAAGACATGTTTGCGACTTGGTCGGTGAGCCTGACGGCGAAGTATCAGTAAAGGTACCTAAGGAGGCAACAAGTTGGAGTATAAGAAGGAATTTACTCGGCCCAATGGTGGTGATTAGCCAAGAGGGGTAGGGCTCCTTTTTAAAAGGATAAAAAGGATGTTAATTGTCAGAGGGAAGCCGCAAGATAGGCACAACTTTAAGAAAGAGCGGAAAAGGAGGGAGGATGATATCGCGATAGTTGTCGGTGTGCTCTTTGGGTTGTTAAGAGAAAGTGGGGTGCGACAAAAGAGGAACGTCGTGCTTTTGGTTGCTTTTGGCTACTTTTTCGTGCCTTTGGGTGCAAGTGGGTTTCCAAGGTTGGGTGGATCTTGTTTTCATTAAAAAAAAAAAAAAAAAGTTCACCCAGAAAATCGAAAGCGCCAACTTGAAGAAATAGGAAAGGCAAGCAAGTACTGTAAGTCATGGGATGCGGGTCAGTGATCAATCCAGTCTGACATTAAATCTGTCCAATCCGAGAACTCACAATTAATGTTACTGAGCGTACCTAAGGGATAAAAAAAACAAAAAAAAAAACAAGATATTAGGTTAAGACTGTACGTCTATACGTACTGTTATTAGAAGGTGTTCCAGTAATTTTTTAAAATTTTTATCATTCTGGAAGGTGGAAGGTGGAAGGTGTATTGTACTGTACCTCGTAGGTCTAAAGCAGGTACGGTACTTACACATAGTATGTATAAGTGGATGAATGTGGTGATGGCGTCTCTAAATGCCCCGTACCTTTTACTATCTCTTACGTATTCACATCTAGGTATCTCTACCTCTCTACCTTCAATTACTACATATACTTATCTACCAGCCGCCTAGGTATTAACTGCCTCGAATTGTAACAATAAGGATAGGTGGTGTTTACTTAGCGGGCTCAGACGCCACAGGAGGATGCTCGCCGATTTCAATTCCAATTTGAAAATAAGATCCGCAGGAGGCATCCCATCGATGTCGCAGAATAGGGATGCTGATCGATCTATGCATGCTACCCGACGATATGCATAATATCTTTCGGTGGGATTTCTGGGATTTCTGGGATTTCTAGTTACACTACCTTTCGTTTTCCAATCGCGTATACGATATGTTGTGTAGCACTTACACAAAATCCATATAACTATGTAGTACTCCTTGTATGAATGGATAGGTAGGCTTAGGTACGCCTAGTATTTGTGTTTATAGGTGCAATTTGAAACTTCACGATGGGAGAAACCGGAAGTCAAATTAAGGGACGGCAATTCATCCCTACCCCCTACCCTACCTCCTATCCTACCTCCTATCCTACCTCCTATCCTACCTCCTATATATTATCTTACCTACCTGGCCAGAGGAAGCAGAAGATGTCTGCGAGTAAATCCGATTTATGCTCCGTATTATTAGTACGACCCGCCAGGTCTTAAAGCTCCGCTCCAATATTCTGCCTTTTCACGCTTGCTCATCTTATTCATTTGCATCAGGTCTCGGGCAGAGCAAGTTGTGGGACTTATCTACATCTAAGCACATACGTCGCTACGACATTGCGTAAGCTTAAGCCCGGGAATTACTCGTCGGGTAATAAATAAGATACATGGCTTCCATATGCACACGTATTCTGGTAGGCTTATCGTTATGGCATGTATGGTAACGCAAACTACCTAACCTACCTAAGGTAGTTAACCTATGAGGTTTTCCAACTTTTAAAGGGGGCCCCTTCAATAGTGAGGGGCACAAGAGAACCCCTCGTCGGGGATCCCGTTTTTGTATGCCGGGCTTAGTCAAGAGGTTAGGTACCTTAGGCAGAATGCTAGGCTCCTTAGGTACGTACCGCATGGCCCCGCATAGGCCCGCAGCTGCACAGGTGTGTCTCAGCGCCACTTCGCTCAAAATTGCAGGCGTTGGTGAATGGCAAAAAAAAAGATAAACGCGTAAAGAAAGTCAATTAACGCGTCTCAAATTCTTGGCAGCATTCTTCATTATCCATTCTCATTTTGATAGCTTCAAATTCACACTTTACTAATAATGTCCTTGTGAATACCAAGCTTATCAACGCAATCCCATTCTTACTCTACTAATATTCAAACCAAAGAATTGCGAATATGGCCCTCATAGTTGATAAGCACCGCCCTCGGTCTCTCGATTCCTTAACATATCATTCCGAGTTATCGGAGAGGCTTCGTTCATTGGTATGTTAGTCCTGATTCTTGTATGCTTCTGTCTCGTGTCTGACCTCGTAATTTCTCCTGTAGGCCCAAAGCGGCGACTTTCCTCACCTTCTTGTATACGGCCCCTCCGGCGCAGGCAAGAAAACCCGCATCGTCGCGACCTTGAAAGAGCTTTATGGTCCTGGCGTTGAAAAGATCAAGATCGACGCTCGTGTTTTCCAGACTACCAGCAATCGCAAATTGGAATTCAATATCGTAGCCTCCGTTTATCACCTCGAGATCACACCATCCGATGTCGGAAACTATGACCGAGTCGTCGTCCAAGACCTGCTGAAAGAGGTTGCCCAAACCCAACAAGTCGATCAGTCGGCTAAGCAAAAGTTCAAGGTCGTCGTAATAAACGAGGCCGATCATCTTACTCGAGATGCTCAGGCGGCTCTGAGAAGGACGATGGAGAAATACAGTCCAAATTTACGGTTGATTTTGCTTGCCAACAGCACAGCCAATATCATTGCGCCCATTAGGAGTCGAACGCTCCTCGTACGGGTCGCAGCCCCGACGGTCGACGAGATTGCGAATGTCCTGGCGGATTCGGCTAAGAAGGAGGGTTGGCCTGTTGTGACGGGACTACATAAAAGAATTGCCGAGGAGAGTGGACGAAATCTGAGAAGAGCATTGCTAATGTACGAAGCTGTACACGCTCAAAAGTAGGTGCCTTATCCTATTCATATCACGGCCCAGCTAACCTATTATAGTGAGAAAGTTACCGACGACACGCCCATTCCACCGCCGGACTGGGAAGCACTAATAGCGCAAATTGCAAAAGAGATAATGGAGGAGCACTCACCCGCCCGCATATTGCAAGTACGGTCGAAGTTATACGATCTGCTCACGCATTGCATACCACCTACAACGATACTGAAGACCCTGACGTTCAAGCTCATTCCTATGATCGACGATGACTTAAAGTACGAGGTCATTAAGTGGTCCGCCTTTTACGAGCACAGGATAAGGACGGGAAGCAAGGTGATTTTTCACCTGGAGGCTTTTGTTGCTAAGTTCATGCGGATAATCGAGATGTATTTAATGAGCATGGATATGTGAAAAGGCCCCCCACTGCTTCGTGGGAAGATAGCATGCATGTTTTATCTGCTCGGAGCTTATGGAGTAACGGATGGCTTTATAACTATGGTGCGGCAGAGCTACTCTTAAAAGATAATCATTGTAGTATATTTCGCAATAATGAGATAGACTTCGGCCTAAGCTGAAATCCAATAGGCCTACCGGATTAGACGTCCGAAGACCGCGGTTGGAAGAATATCAAGCCGATTCGACATCCATCGTGTTAGCCGGTAGTTTGGAAAACGTGGTTGAGTATTGGTTTTCCGAAAAGCCGAATTGGTTCCGGCCCGCAATGAGACGTCATCGCCCCGATGGTAAGTTGCGGCAATGGTCACGCTTAAAGAGCCGAATGCACAGGCTCCTTAAATACCAAACGGACGGAACGGCCGTCGGACGTGAGGCTCTGAGGTCGCATAAATACAACCGTAGCCCATACAAGTTGCATAGCTCTCTACCTCGGTTACTGCCAAGTCAGTAGATCTTTATCGCAGCCACACCTATGTCGGAGGAACAATCCAATGGCATGATGTAGTAGTTCTTTAGGGGAGTTTCCCCACGGTCATGATGTAGTTTAGAGTTATACTAGGTATGGATAGTGACTAGTCTCTAGTAATTCTACTGGTCTTCCACGATAATAGCTATGGCGCCAAGACGATATCTCACATGGCTAGCCGGGGAAGAAAGAGTACTAGCTGGCTTTCCCCACACTCTCGCCAACAAAAAAATCGAGCTCTAGACAAGGGCAGAGGGGAAGCTTGGCGGTAAAGTGACGCCATTACGATGTATCCAAACGACCCTTATACGGAATAAGGACCCAAGGGTGGTTATTCGTATTGGCAGACCCCGAATCGAGAAGTAAAGGGACATCGCACATTCGAGACGTATACATAAATAAATAGATAACTATCGTCGCATCTGATCGAAGGATGGACGGCACTCAATGACATATCGGTATACTATGTATGTAAGCAGCGGAAAATCGAATCCTTCTGAATGGGCACGAGGGCAACGGAGCTGCGGAGGTAATTCTGATGATGAAGTTTAGCGCCACACTTGGCTGCAAGGGCTTTGGTCTAGTCGACAAGGTGAACGCGGGGTTGAATTTGAAGGGCAAGGGGGGGAGGGGGAGGGGACGAAGGAAGAACGAAGGCTATCTTGGAGTTCAATCGGTCCCCTTTATTGGGATTTGGTGTTGCTGCACAATAGTATGCAATAGTATGCAGGTTAGGCAAAGGTCTTGACTAATAGGATTACACAAGAAAGCCATTATACTAGAAACGATATCACGACACCGAGGACGTGGAGGTTTGTATATCTTGTCCCTGTCGAATGTGACCTGTACCTCTCCACAACCCTTGGTTACATGAAGTGACATGTCCGTTCCCTAGATACATACATGATATACTACATGATATATACATCCATGCAGCAAGCAGCAGGCTATCTCAATGATCTATGCGCTAACAACCACCACAATATGTTCCTTAAAAAGCAAAAGAAGAATAAGACAAGACATGAATCCTCCATCTGGGTGCCAATGAAGTCCAACAATTGCACCCGTTGGACCGGGAAAGACATGGTGCTGCTCACTTGCAGGACTTTCCGTCCAGATCCGGCCAACCTTGCACATAAGGAGGATCAGCCCTGCCAGCCATACTATACTGATCATATCGTCCGGAAGAGAGTTGCGACGCTGTTACCCCCTTCACCTTAAAACGTTACCCCATAGTTCCGGTAAAGGTCCATAAAAAAAAAAAAAAAACCATAAACCCCACGGCGCGCGGTCTTTGCTACTACGAAGAAAATGGGTTAGGTACGATAGGTTACACATCCCATCCGACTTCGCTGATGTTAGCGTTTGTTTATGTTCGTACCTAATGTACCTCTTTTTAGCTCGGGAAGAGGTACCTAAGGTATAATGTATAGGTGAGGTAGTCTAACAAATCCCCCCCAACGTATTCAACAACAAAATTCCCCGGTCTAAAGGGAACGGCGGCCCAGAGCCTCAGCCAGTTTTATCTCATCCTACCCATTCTACATATTGCGACGTATAGGTAGTAATAAGGGTAACTTGGGCATGTGTTAATAAGGAGGGGTGTGAGGTCAATAACCAGCCTGCGTGCGTCAAGAGTCAGGTGAAATACGCATTTGTCATTATCCTCCATCCGTTAGCAAGAAAAGTAGTGATGATGGCGGTGCCCTGGCGTTTTGGCGGTTCTGGGCAATCGTACTTCGTGATACATGGATAGTAGTTAATTAGAGTCACAAAGTAGTAAAAGTAATAAAAGTGTTGGCGTAGGAAGGTTCCATTAGATAGGCTAGAATTGGAAATTGGAAAGATGGAGAATGGAGACTGGAGAGAGAGGAGAGAAGAACGGGGGATTGAATACATAGTACCACCTATTACATAGGCGCACTGCGGTCGAACGGTCGAGCGGAAGAGCAAAAGGTAGACCCACATAGACTTGAGAGCAGACCCCGGTCCGGGTCGGCGAATCCCCAACGAAGTCCAGTCAGGTGTAGCTGGTATCGGATTAGCAAAGGCTCTAGCTTTTTGTTCTTGACTTATGTAGTAAGTTACGTTTTAGAGGATAGACACTAAGGAACCGTTGTCTGCGCTTACCTTACCTTAGTGATAATTAGCAGATAATTAGCAGATGTTCAGTAGGCCGTAGCTACTAGAAGCTTAGCTAGCGGGTACAAAAGGTAGTTTTGGTAATTAATCTGACCCGACCTGACCTGACCTGACGAGACCAGACTATACCTCAGTAGTGGAAGACTGGAAGTAGCTACCACCTCTATAAAGTATCAGAGGTATCGGTTTGTACTTCTTGTGTTACCTGCAGTACCTGCAACTGCATATGTGGGTGCATCTATACCTGGGCAATAACGCTCTGTTGCTTGCTACATCCTGTACGTTCTGTACGTCCTGTACGTCCCGCGCCTGCTCATTTCCATCTCCCAATAATTTTGCCGTAATACAAAAAGTGCCTCGTCCTCGTCACCGATCTTCAGGTCTGTCCGTTCGTGATTGCTCTTTGCCCCTTTTCTTCCTCACTCTCTTAACCTTGCACCAAGCTGTAGGGGTCCTACTCGTTTCTATATAACCTTCGACCTTCGTACCGTATCCCATACCCGGCTATCTAGGCATTAATTCTTATTGCGCGCAAACAACAGTTCCTTTTTCTTCGTGAATTTGTACCCCGCAGTGTTTACAACCAAACATACTACCAACATACTACCAACATACTACCAACATACAACCAAACCAACAAAACCACACCCGTCAACCACTATACCTTGTTATCATCCCGCCATAATCATGGGCGAACAGTCTAAGTCGCCGGTGGTCGCCGAGGCCCATCTGGTTGACACCTATCGTGAGTCTTTTCCTAGCAGTGTCTTTGCGAATATGAGGCTCTAAATACTGACTTGGACTTGAATAGACCCCCCGGCGAAGATGCTTGAAAGTGAGGTAGACCTTCTTTATAGGACTAGGTCTAATGCGCCAAATACAATTGAAGCTAACTTGGACAATAGAGCACCCCAGTAAACCTCATCTCGATAGTAAGGCTAAACTGTGACCTACGTAAGAAATATAACCGACTCCTTTTCTAACAATATGCACATAGGTATCGAGCATTACCAGCAGCTATACAAAGAATCCATTACCGAGCCCGAGAAGTTCTTCAGCACAAAAGCCAGAGAGTTATTGACATGGCAGCGAGATTTCCAGACTGTCCGTACCGGATCCCTCACCAATGGAGATGTTGCCTGGTTCGTCGAAGGCCAACTCAACGCTTCTTACAACCTCGTCGATCGACACGCGATCAAGGACCCTAACAGAGTCGCGCTCATCTACGAAGCAGATGAACCCAATGAGGGTCGCAATGTGACGTACGGCGAGCTCCTCCGTGAGGTTAGCAGGGTTGCACACGTCCTCAAGAAGATGGGTGTCCGAAAAGGTGACACAGTCGCTATCTACCTACCAATGATTCCGGAAGCTGTCATTGCCTTCCTTGCAGTCACGCGCATTGGAGCTATCCACTCCGTCGTATTTGCTGGTTTCTCGGCTGACTCCCTACGTGACCGTGTTCTTGACGCCCAATCCAAAGTAGTGATAACTACAGACGAAGGAAAACGAGGCGGCAAGCTGATCGGTACCAAGAAGATCGTCGATGATGCGCTGAAGCAATGCCCCGACGTCACTGGTGTACTGGTCTACAAGCGCACTGGAGCAGATATTCCCTGGACTCCAGGTCGCGATTTGTGGTGGCACGAGGAGGTTGAGAAGTGGCCGACGTACATTGCGCCTGAAGTCATGAACTCCGAGGACCCCCTTTTCTTACTATACACGTCAGGTTCGACTGGCAAGCCGAAGGGTGTCATGCACACAACTGCTGGGTACCTTCTCGGCGCTGCGCTGACTGGCAAGTATGTATTCGACATCCACGACGGAGACCGGTACTTCTGCGGTGGAGATGTCGGCTGGATTACCGGCCACACATACGTCGTATATGCACCTCTTCTTCTCGGCGTTTCTACAGTCGTTTTCGAGGGCACTCCGGCCTATCCGAACTTTTCGAGATACTGGGAGATTATCGAGAAGCACGAAGTCACCCAATTCTATGTGGCGCCGACTGCGTTGAGACTGCTAAAGCGTGCTGGTGATGATTACGTTAAGGCTCATATGCCGAAGTTAAGAGTGTTGGGATCCGTGGGTGAGCCTATCGCGGCTGAAGTTTGGAAGTGGTACTTCGAGGTTGTAGGCAAAGAGGAGGCGCAAATTGTCGATGTAAGTTTAAGCGACTCTTATTTTCGAGGGGGCGAGTTCTAACAAGATAGACCTACTGGCAAACCGAGACCGGCTCGAACGTGATAACTCCTCTGGCAGGAGTAACACCAACAAAACCGGGCAGTGCTTCTCTGCCTTTCTTCGGCATAGAACCTGCTATTATCGACCCGATCTCCGGCGAGGAGATACACGGAAACGACGTCGAAGGCGTGCTGGCTTTCAAGCAGCCTTGGCCCAGCATGGCCCGTACCGTCTGGGGCGCGCACAAGAGATATATGGACACGTATCTGAATGTCTACAAGGGTTACTATGTAAGTATATGGAGTCTAGCTATGCTTGTTAGGTTGCTAACCGATTCAAGTTCACTGGTGACGGAGCTGGTCGTGACCACGAAGGTTTCTACTGGATTAGAGGACGAGTCGATGATGTGGTCAATGTTAGTGGACATCGTCTATCGACCGCCGAAATCGAAGCTGCCCTGATCGAGCACCATTCGGTAGCCGAGGCTGCAGTCGTTGGTGTTGCCGACGAACTTACTGGACAAGCGGTCAACGCGTTTGTCGCCATCAAGAACGGTACCGAGGCCTCGGATGCGTTGAGGAAGGAATTCATCCTCCAGGTCCGAAAGAGCATCGGTCCGTTTGCCGCACCCAAAGCGGTATTCATTGTGCCTGATCTGCCCAAGACTCGAAGTGGAAAGATCATGCGCCGTATCCTAAGAAAGATTCTAGCTGGCGAGGAAGACCAGCTTGGCGATGTAACAACAGTGAGTTACCTTCTTATCCCCACCTTTTGGAATCCATACTGATCGTGTGATAGCTATCCGACCCCTCGATAGTTGATAGGATCATCAACGTCGTACATGAAGCTAAGAGAAAGTGAAGCATATAAGGACTTCTTGCTTCTTCTTTTCTAAAATTCTGATACCATTCTGTCTTAGATAATGCGGGAGGTTTGGAACGTATAAGATTCGACTAGTGACACCGATGTTTTAGCGGTTGGGTCCGCTCTTCGGGTGTCTATGGTTTCGATAACGACTACATATGAGCTGGAGAGAGGGGTGGATAACTCCGGTTTCGACGAATGCTGCCTTGCCTCTTTTAGGGCCTTGCAGTTGAATACGTCCGTCGACCAGGTAGCTGAGAAATAGCTCTGTGTATAGATAGTGCATCAAACAACACGAAATGGTTGTTGATACTAGCTAATTGCATCTTTGCAGAAGTGTATCATGCAGTTTTCTCTACCTAGCTAATAAGCAGTACGTGACGGGAGACATGAACCAAACTCACCAGAGGTACACAGCTACATCATAATACCAAGATATGTGTTTGCACGAATCCGCTTTTGTTACGTCCGTAGACATCCCCTCCCCTCCCGTAGGAAGGGGGCGCAGCTCGAGACTACCTAGTCTTGGAGACGTTGCGAACCCCCCTCATGACTAGGAGCAGCAGCAGCAATATGCTACAATCAAGAAACAATAAGGCATTAGACAGAGCATGTGTGTATCTATGTATGGATGCATATCTAAAGGGACGCGTAACACAAGCTGCTATTCGAAGCTCGCCATTGGCGAGTCGGCTTCTCAGCTTCCCGCCAAGAGATAGATGTCAACTTCGGGAAGACTGGCGTCAGCGCCGGGCACTATGTAACTGTCAAAGAAATACCTTAAGTACGCACGGATTTACGGTCTCGGGCGGAAGCTATTTCGTAGCGAGGACCTGATACTAACCTACCGTGAATATGTCACGGAGATAACACACAGACATCAGAGAATTAAGGAGACGGCCTAATTATTACCTATGTATGTATTAAGTACCTAGGTAGAGAGGCTGGCTAAGGCCGGCGTCCGCCGCGACTTACCGAGCCTTTGCTAGCTGCTTCGGATTTCCTAGTTCCTGGTGAGAGAGTTGGTTGTTGGGTTGAGCCACGGCGACAACGGCTCGGACCGATAGAGGGATCTAGGTAGGTTAGGTTAGGTCAGGTAGGCTACGGGCCTCCTAAAGAGGCAGTTGAACGGACCGTTGGGAAACTAGGTGCATACATGGACGTGCCTGGCCTAGCCTACCTACTACTAACGTACGTCTTGAGCGATGCAGCCTCGCCGTCGACGTAAACCAATATTGGATAACTTAGGTACGTTAGGTACCTTACTAATAGTAAAACAGCATTTTTCAGTTCAGTACTATGTAGTGAGCACATTGAGCGTGATAGGAAATTGGGCGTATGGATTTTTTTTTGAATTCACGAGCTTTCTCGCTTGGGGGTTTGGCGTTCCTGAAACAATCCGTATATTGTACATACCTAGGTATTAGTAGTAGGATCCCCAGGAGAGGGGGAAGAGGGAAGGGGGGAGTATAAATAGCAATCAATATATGAATGAACTGGGGTTGTTTCGCCTCGCCTCGTCGAGATAGGTACCTCCAGAGGTAGTTTTGACTCTGGGTACCTAACCTAACCTCTGTTTTCGCGACAAGGGCTATCTGTTGCAATCGTTGGTTATAGTTAGTTATCTTCTCGTATTCAAGTAGTTAGGTACAGTACGTCTTCTTTTTGGACACTTAAACGACTCTGGACCTGGGAAGAGGAGAAGATAGTGAGTGTAGTGCCCTCGTGTAGAGGATTATGTAGTGGATGTAGGTAGAAACGTGCTGACCGCCAAGACGGCTCAAAAAGGTCCCTTTTGATATCGTCGAATCGGCCAACGGTTGCCGACGCTAGGGTCGTGTCTTGAAGAGGACCCTAAATCTTATCTAATAATACAATTGCTGCTATGTCCATAGGTATATGCAGGCTTACTTACATACATCATCATACCTACCTAAGGTACAATACATGTAGTAAGTACCTAAATAAAAGTAACAGTTGCCCCGCTCCAGGGACTGTGGCAGCTGCCTTTTACCATCCAGCGATGGAAAATACGCGGCTGGCTTATGTAACTATTCCCAAAGGTTATTCTTGTCCATGTCGCTGCATATGTAGTAGGACTTTGGGATTTCCGCACAGCCACAATTTTCATATTCCCACCCTCTCTTCTTTTGGGTTCGTCTCTCTCTCTCTCTCTTTTTTTTTTTTTTTTTTTTTTTTTTTTCTTAATTGAAACATTTTAAAAAAGGTGTCTTTTACTTTCCGTCTTTCCTATCGGCGTCCCAGTTCTAGCTCCAATCATTCCCTCGGAATTTATTGGGTAGGGAGAGAGAGAGAGAAAAACAAAAAGTTATCGTTTGTTTTGTTTTATTAAGCGATTGAAATCATATACGAGGAATTAAGTGGTGAAAGTACCGAAGCAAATAAGAATTAAAAAAAAAAAAAAAAAAATCAAGTCCAGCTCCGACGATGATCCCAGCCCCTCTTTGAACCCAAGACCCTAAAGACCAAGCCTCCCTCAGCACGTCGCCGAGCTTGTCTAGTTTGTCCTTATTGCGTGTAATTTCACTTGGCATCGGCATCTACGGCATCTGTTGCTTGTTTCACTCAGGCGGTTCCGCTTTCTCCCTGGAAATCTTAATACATGTCTGGGGAGCCTTTTGAAAGTCGCCTGAAAGTCACTTTGAATCACCCTAATTGTTGTTAATTGTCGTGGTTCTTTTTTTTTTTTTTCGTTTTCGTCAAACTTACTAAAATCACAACGACGGTTTCCTAATTCCTTTAGTATTTCAATTCGAGACGCCCGCGGCGACAGCATCTTGGGTTTATCGCGCCGGCGCATGGGGTCTTGAGAGCAAGTAATCGTCCCTCGGAGCAGGGCTTCACCCGTTCCACCATGCGTGGTATTCTCAAGGCTGCGGCCGTCATTCTATCAGCACTATCTCATTCCTCACTTGCGCATTCTGTTAAGCGAAATGCCTTGGATTATATTAGTCGCCTCGATAATCCCGTAATTCATACCGCCTCTAATCGAGTACACGCTTATTCCGAGTTTGATCTCACCTTCCTACTACACGACCAGAAGGACAAGATCCGCATTGTATTAGAACCTAACCTCGATGTACTTTCAGATACGGCGGTGGTACGCTATCTTAACCCTGATGGGTCCGTGACGGAGGAGAAAATACAGAGGAATGACCATAAGGTGTTCAAGGGCCACGCCTTCGTACAACACCCGCATCATTCAGAATGGATCAATTCCGGTTGGGCGAGAATAACGGTATTTCGAGATGGACCAAGGCCGTTGTTTGAGGGCACATTCCGCGTCAACGGGAACCACCACCACATCCAGACGAGCTCTAACTACAGACAGACGCAGCACGAGGATGATCCCACTGTAGCATTTGCCGAAGACGAGTATATGGTTGTTTGGAGGGACTCGGATATAAAGTCGAATTACGATGTTTCGGAGTTAAAGCGTGGACTAGACGAGAATGCGTGCTCGTCCGATATGCTCAACTTCAATAACGAAGACGACCACCCCGTACATCGGGGCTTGGATCTCCGCGACATGTCGGCGGTAGACGCGAAAAGCCTTTTCGGCCGGGACCAGATCGACGGGACAACTACCGGGAATGGTGCTGGCGTCAACCTTGCTCAGACTATCGGGTCTACTCAGGGTTGTCCTACTACTCGCAAGATTGCCCTCGTTGGGATCGCAGCTGATTGCACATATACGGCACAGTTCGCCAATAAGAGCGACGTGCGTTTCCATATCGTTCAACAGGTCAGCTCGGCCTCGGCATTATACGAGAGTTCGTTCAACATCTCTCTAGGTATCCAGAATCTGACCATTAGCGATGCAACATGCCCGGGGACCCCTCCGGATAGCGCCAAGTGGAATGTCCCATGCAGCGATAGTGTTACTATTACGGATCGACTTAACTTGTTTTCCGAGTGGAGAGGTCGGTTTAATGACACCAACGCGTACTGGACGCTGCTGAGTACGTGCAATACCGATGCGGCCGTGGGACTAGCATGGTTAGGACAGCTTTGTTCCCAAGGCGCGACGACCCAGGGCGCCTCAAGCGGAGGAAATGAAACGATTGCAGGAGCTAACGTCGTCGTCCGGACCTCGACCGAATGGCAGGTATTTGCGCACGAATCAGGCCATACCTTTGGTGCTTTCCATGATTGCACGTCAGACACATGCTCGGATGGCACTGTTTCAATGCAGAAGTGTTGCCCACTCAGCAGCTCTACGTGTAATGCTAACGGAGGGTTCATCATGAACCCCTCTACCTCCGATAGTGCTACTCAATTCTCTCCTTGCACCATTGGCAACATCTGCTCGGCTCTAAGTCGGAACAGTGTAAGATCAAGTTGTTTGACGAATAACAAAAACGTTGTTACCATCTCGCCAAGTCAGTGTGGCAATGGCATCGTGGAGGCTGGAGAGGACTGCGATTGCGGAGGTGAAGAAGGATGTGCCAATAACAACTGCTGCGACCCTGGAACCTGTAAATTCAAGACCAATGCCGTGTGCGATCCAACCAACGAAGACTGCTGTACGGCCCAATGCCAGTTCAAATCGTCAGGGTCAGTCTGCCGGGAAAGCACTGGCTCATGCGACCCTCAGGAGACGTGTAGTGGTAATTCCGGAACATGTCCTGCTGATCTCAAGGCAGCCGATGGTCAGGCCTGTGGTGGTAGTGGTGAAGGCCTAACCTGTGCTTCTGGACAGTGCACTTCTCGAGATTTACAATGCAGGACGTTAGTAGGTTCGTTGACTAATAATAACGACACGTCGGCTTGTGACTCGCAAACCTGTCAACTACGATGCGCTTCGTCTCAGCTCGGTCCAAATGCTTGCTACGACATGCAACAACATTTCCTGGACGGCACCCCTTGCCAAGGCGGAGGGAAATGCAACAACGGACAATGCAAGGGGTCCAGCTTCACGGACCAGGTGGGAAGCTTCTTCAACGATAATAAGAACATCATCATTCCCGTGGTCGCGGCTGTCGGTGGTATCGTCGTCCTCGGCTTGCTATGCTGCATAATCTCATCCTGTCGGCGCCGGGCGCGGAGAAGAAAGATAGCCAAGTTAACACAGCCGAACAGTAGTTGGGTTGGTGGTGCCGCGGCAGTCTCGCGACCGCCCCCAGCAGCTCCAGGAAGAAACCGTGGTCCGCCGCAACAACAGTCCTGGCAAGGTCAGGACCAGTGGGCGGCGCCTAGAGGACCTACGATGCGGTACGCGTAGTCTTTCAGGGGCGGGAGGACCTAGGCTGGCAACTGGGGAATCTGAGATGTTGTAAGGGCATCATAGAAGGGTATTCACACAAAGGTGATCGTCACACATATCATGGTGTTTCAGGCGTTCTAGGCCGAGCATGCATTTCTTCTTTCTTTGTTGGGGTACCCGTGACTACGGAACTTGTGGACTTATATTATTGTTTTTGAGTGTTTGGATAGCATTGGGATCATACCATCTCGGGTATATATGTGTATAGGTATAAACACAACAAGGTCTACGGTTTTGATTTTGCCCAGTCGACATAATGGAACTAGGAATTATCTATCTATTTGTCGGGCAAGGACAAAGCCGTATTTTGGCTCCTTGAAAAGGAAGAGGAACAGAGGAGGAGGAATTAGGGTGTGGTTGGGATAATACCGCCCGCCCTAGCTGACGAACGCTTATGACCAGGAACAACAAATAAATAACTACAACTACTATAAGTTACTAGGTCGGCTTCTTGTCTTGTTCTTCGTGTCTGTATACATTCGGTACTTACCTATATCTCTTTTAATAAAGCTCTACCGCTGCGGTTTCGTGGGAACGTGTTCTTAAATACCTACCTAAGATAGATAGTATTTTAAACATTGGTGAAGTGACATGTCGTCTTGCTTTTCTCAAAAGAGACCCTCGAAGGATCTGCCCTACCTGGTAACGGCGCTTGGTAAGAAAACCTCACAGATGGCCCGTTCTCTCCCCCCCAAGGGACCCCGTGCGTCAGCGCTAAGATTCTTATTGTTGCTGCCCAATGGCTTTAAGGTATTATTGTCTCTATTATTCCCTTCGCCGGTGATACGGTTATTATAGATATGATAGATGTAGTTTGCTTGCTCGAGTCGAAAACCGCACCAGTGGTATTCTTCTCGAGGCGCGTTATATCTTGATTCACGTCCTTGTAAACCCCTTTTTATTATTTCTTTTTTTTTTCTCTTTTCCCTTTTCTTTTCCGCCTTTTCCGTCTTTCCTTCCGACACGGTTATTAGACTCAGACTCCAACTCCAACTCCAACTCCAACTCCGACACCAGCTCCGATTCCGCGTCTAATTATATCATGAATAAATAATATAGGGACCACGAACTCCTTTTTCCTTTTTCCTTTCTTCCGTCTTCCCCCTTCCCGTCAAGCTGAGTAGAACTGATAAATCCAATAGACGCAGAACAGGCCCAAGCAAAAAACCGAATTAGGCACCGCCTCCTCTCTCCTTCCTTTACCGCCCGCTTCCTCTCTTCCCCTCGCCGTTGCCCTCCTGCCATTACGACTCGTCGTCACCGTTACACCTCGAGTTGAGTCACCCCGCCTCGCCTTACATACCTCGCCTCGTCTCACCGGGTATCCTTCCTCCCCGAACGACTGGGCGTCGAACCTCCCGGCGCGCGAGAAGAAGAATCATTGCTACTACTACCACCGCCCCCGCCGCCCCCGCCGCCGCGATGCGACTTCCTGCGCGCGGACTGCGACGGCGGCGGCGGGGGCTCCTCGAAACCGCATAGCATGCGGGTGTAGCGGAGCCGGGTGGCTGGGATACTCTGTATGGAATTGTTTAGCTAGGGGTGGCCATAGTAGAGAGAAGTAAAACCAAAAAAAAAAAAAGGAGAAGGAAAAGAAAGGGAAGAATAGAAGGGAGGAAGGGGAAGTGGAAGTGGAAGGAGGGCAAACAAGGAAAAGGGGGGGAGAGGGAGAGGGGGTAAGAGAAAGCGAAATACCTCGTTATCTCGCTGCGCAGCCATCATCAGAAGTTCGGGACTATCCAGGACCTGGGAAGCGACGCGGCGGCGCTCGGTCATGGAGAAGGACTCGTCCTTGCCACTGGAAGGTTTGGAACTAACGTGTTAGCATATATATTTACCTTCAATATGTATAGAGACGTATATATATAAGTAGCCCCTTGCGTGACATATATTTTCATAATAACAGTTGTAGCTTGCGTAGGAGTTATTTGACGTATAAGAGAGAAAAGGGGAGAGGAGGGGAGGGAAGAGGTTAGGTAGTAGGGAAGTAGGGAAGTAAGTAAGGGGGAAATGCAAGACATACCCGCCAGCCCGGTACTTCCTGTTCGCCTCGGGAGCCCAGTCGCTACTAGCATCGGACGACTCGTACGGGTCCTTGCCTCGCGCCTGGCGGTCCCGCATGTCGGCCGTGAACTCGTCGTCCGCCACCGTACCCGTCCCCGCGGCTCTTCCCACACCTACACCCACACCCACACCTACGCCGATGCCCACGCCTGCCGCTCCGCCGGGGGTGAAGGCGCCGGCGGGAACGTGGTGGTTGCTCATTATTATTTTTTTATTAGTGCTGCTGCTTATTAGGATTAGGATTACTACTGGATTAGGTAGATTATGATAGAAGACCGCCCCCTTAATCTAGGTAGGTACCTTGTGCTTTGGGGGTTTGGAAAGATAGCGGCCGAGTGTGTCCCGTATTGTGTCCCGTATTGTGGTTGGATTTTTAGGAATCTAATGTGCGAATCTGTTCTTCTCTCGGTGCTGCGGAAACGCTGTCGTCGGTCAGTGTTATACCTCTTATAGTATACGTGGTATGTCTTGTGTGTCTGTCTGTAGATAGGTAGGTGCTGTAGGTATTACGTATAAGAGGGTTTAGTTTGTGCTGAGTGGTCGAGGAGCTTTGGTCCAACGATTGTGGTTTGTGGTTTTGTGGGGGAAAAAGGGTTAAGGTTTAACGATTGCTAATTGATGGACGGATTGGATGGGATGGGATAGGATGGGATAGGATGCACTGTTAATGCGTGTATGAAGTGTGAATGTGTACAAGTACCTAAGGTTGTAAGACGTCTCGGGCCAGATGTCCAAGGTATGTACACAGCGAGAGGTACCTCAGTACATAGATCCCAGCTAAACCATCTAGGGTAGGATGTAGCGAGTAGTGTAGCGAGTTGGCCCCAGCGTTAATGTCATGTTAGGTTAGGTTAGGTAAGTCAAGGTACATCATCTACAACCTAAAAGGGACAGAAACCTAAAAGGGACAGATAATGTAGTATGTGAGTTCCTTCCCGCGGTGCCGGGTACGGGCTGCGGGCTTGGTGTGGGGGTAGGGGTTTGAGGGCAAGTTGACGTACATAATTTGGTAAGCAATTACGGAATACGCAGAATACATAAATAGAATTTACTAGCGTACATAATGCGTACATAATGCGTACATAATGCGTACCTAACATAATGTTATACTACCCTGTGTAAGTGCAGTGCATTTCGTCTCATCTTTTTCTTTTCAATCTTGTCTTGGGAATATTTACACATTCCAACTACCCGTTATAGTTACTCTTAGATCCATAACGAACGTTTTAGGAAATCTAAACTCTTGGCCTCTTGGCCCCTTGGCCTTTTATCGAAACTGAACACGGGATCAGATGAACTCCTGGTCGCGCCCTCTCATTATGCGCACCAATCGGCATCTCTCGCGGACCAGATTCTCCCGAATGGCACAACTTTCCCGTATCCGCTCCGGTCGACGGTGGACCCTGATGCGAGAGGGGAGAGGAGCGTTGCGGAGGCACCTAATGCTATATATGAACAACAGGTGAACTCGCGCTGGTGATAATACTCGCTCTCCAGTTCATTCTCTTATACTCTCATACTCTCCCAAGCTTGAGATTGTAAAAAAGGGGAGGGGAGCAACTTAATAAACTGTAAAATTAAGTCATAATAATGACCACATTCACCAAGATTACGGGAGATGAAACTCCCCTCATCGAGGTGGACGCAGCTAAGCGTCTGTCTAAGATAGATCCCATGACATACGGTGGCTTTACCGAGTAAGAGACACACACACATCTAACCTACTCTTGATATATATATATATATAAGACAGCATAGCAAGCTAACAGTAGAAAAACCAAGACATATGGGCCGTTGCATCTACGGAGGCATCTACGACCCGTCCAGCCCGCTATCCGACGAGGACGGCTTCCGGACGGACGTGCTCTCCGCGCTGCGCGAGCTCGACATCCCCGTGGTGCGGTACCCCGGCGGCAACTTCGTCGCGACGTACCACTGGCAGGACGGGGTGGGCCCGCGGGACAAGCGGCCCTCGCGCCCGGAGCTCGCGTGGCTGGGCACGGAGACGAACCAGTTCGGCACCGACGACT
Source organism: Daldinia bambusicola (assembly GCA_022478815.1). Taxonomy (NCBI): domain Eukaryota; kingdom Fungi; phylum Ascomycota; class Sordariomycetes; order Xylariales; family Hypoxylaceae; genus Daldinia; species Daldinia bambusicola. The sequence continues at coordinate 139,157 of MU284101.1, read as the reverse complement.
TCATGCGCTGGCTCGACAAGCTCTCGGCCGGCAAACAGAAACGCGTCGAGCCCTACCTCTGCCTCAACTTCGGCACCGGCACGCTCGACGAGGCCCTCGCCTGGCTCGAGTACTGCAACGGCACCCGCGACACCTACTACGCCAACCTGCGCCGCGCCAACGGCCACCCGGAGCCGTACGGCGTCCGGTACTGGGCCCTCGGCAACGAGGTCTGGGGCCCCTGGCAGGTCGAGCAGATGGCGAAGGAGGACTACGCGAAGAAGGCGGTCCAGTGGGCCAAGGCCCTGCGTCTGCTCGACCCGAGCATCGCGCTGGTCCTCTGCGGCCAGGACGGCCAGGGCTCCTGGGACCACCACGTGCTGCGCGAGTGCGTCGCCTGGGTCGACATGCACAGCATCCACGTCTACACCGCGGCCGGCACGCACCTGCGCAACGCGACGGCGCCGCTGGCCGCCGAGCGCGCGATCCAGATCACCGCGTCGCTGATCGACCTCGCGCGCATCGAGAACAAGGTTGCCCCCACGAAGCCCCCCACCAAGATCTGCTTCGACGAGTGGAACGTCTGGGACCCGGAGCGCGCGCCGGGCGACCGGGGCGCCGAGGAGCAGTACACGCTGTCGGACGCGCTGGCGGTCGGGGTGTGGCTGAACGTGTTCGTGCGGCAGAGCCGGTACCTGGGGATGGCGAACGTCGCGCAGAGCGTCAACGTCATCAGCCCGCTCATGACCACCGAGCGGGGCGTCGTCCGCCAGTCCACCTGGTGGCCGCTGCTGCTGTTCAGCAGGTACATGCGCGGGTGGACGGTGGCGACGCACGTGCGGTCCGGCGCGTACGAGGGGGAGACGACGCCGGCCTGGCTTCAGGGGACGCTGGGCGAGGCGGGCGCGCCCTGGCTCGATGTGAGTGCGGCCCTCGGCGACGACGGCTACGTGAATCTAGCCGTTGTCAACATCAGCGAGACGGAAGACTTCGTTGTTGAGCTAAAAGGGGTAGGGGCCGACGTGGCCGTATACACCGTATCCGGACCGCAGGTAAGTTCTACGAATAAGGAGGGCAAGGAAGAGGTTAGCTTGTCGGAAGGGAAATGGGACGGCCAAGGGAAATATAAGTTTGCGAAGCACACGTTCACTTTATTAAGGTGGAAGTCATAATAAAAAGCTTAGCTAGGTTGTGATTTAAACAGTACAATAAAGATTATCTGATGACTCCCGCAGTTGGTACGCCAACAACATGGTTTGGATGTGGATGTGTGGATGTCCGGTACAGCGCTTATACAAAAACGACAAACCGTTTGACTTATGTATACCTGAGAAAAATGCCTCGCCCCAATGCTCCTAAGCTATATGATAGTAACGCCCCGCCGCCTCCGATATAGCCAGACATGCCGATCCGATACCCAGGAGTCGTCTCGTCGTCATTGTCATGACAGATCAGTAATGACAGCCCCCACAGTAGCTTTTATGACACATATCGCGACAATTCGCTCCGCATCCCAGAATAGCAGCCCTTAGTTTGCCCGAATCGTTCCGAGCGAATGCCCATGCCTTGCGGTACTAGACCACAAGTACTGCAGTTTCGCGGGAGCTAGTAATATACTCGACAATGCTGTAATGATACTGGTGCCTTGAGTAGCCAATTTTGCTACCGACAACCAGCTAAGGGGCTTCGAGCTGACAAACATACTCCAACACGCTATGATAGTCGCCATCATCTCAGCAATGACTGGGATGTAGAATAGCCCTTTGCGGCTGCTGATGGAAAGCAACAAAAATACGATTGTGGTTTATCATCGGAAGTTGATAATTGCGAGCTTGGTTTTGTTAGCTTAAGTCTGAATAAATTAGATAGCGCAACTTACTCGGCTGTTGACTCCATAGGCAAGTTTATGACCTGTGGCATCCCATTCCAAGCAGTGTTCATCCTCTTTCTCCGAATCAGGATTATTTCGTGGGCTCAGCCAGCCAGGATGCGGCGCTCTACTCCAAGTTGCCCGAGGAATACTGCAGTCGCCGACCTTCCAAATCAAAATCTTCTCAGTCGTAGCTCCCGCAATAAATGCACCATCGGGGGTAAAAGCCATCGAAACTATGGGTAACTTCATACTCATGGAGTATTTCGCCCTCCCATCGAGAGCTAAGGCGTTCCATATGAGAATAGCCCCATCCTCACTACCAGAAGCGAGGAGGCGCTCGTCAGCCGGTGATGTTTGCTGCAAGGGCTGCCAAGCCAACGCCGTAACCGCATCATAATGTGCTCCTATCTCACGTCGCTTACCGTCGCTATCCCAAATCTGATAGTACACTCGTTAGCAAAAGCGGCCCAGTGTTGCCTGGAGGAAGCTACTTACGTCGACAAAGCCTTTCTCTCCACCAGTAGCCACCAGCGAAGTTTTCGGGTCAAACTGGACGTGGGTTAAAGTATCATTTACACGAGTGTCGAACTTCCGGATTTCGGTAATTTCCCCTTCACCACACCTTAAAGCCATTAATAAGTCACCACCACCTATTAAAAATTCCGTCTCGCTAATCCATGCAGCGTCCAGCGGCTCCGAATCAAGGTCGTGTCGTGGGAGGGAATATGATAGAGTATTAGATGACGAAGCATGGTATATAGTTATTAAAGCACCGCCATTATCCGGCGCAATACCCAGGATAGCTGTGTTATTAGGATTCCAGCGTAATTTAAAGACGGGAGGTTCGGCAACCTCGAAGCGTTGTAGATGGGTACCTTCATGACTCCAAAGGTCAATTCGAGCTCTCAATTCCGAATCTGTAGCAATAGCAATGATAGTTCCATCCAAATTCCAGGCCATGGAGGTGACAGTAGCCGTTGACTTGATATCGTCTTGGACAAGAGAATGGAAACTTGGAGCGACGCCATTCACGTGACCATTAGATGCAGGGTCAGTTGTGGCTCCACGAGAAACGTTCCAGATGCGGGCTAGCGCATCGGTTCCAGCAGCCGCCAAGATGGTGGGATCTCGGGGATGCCACTGACAATGCAGTAGCACAGGCGCGTTCTCGCCATTGATTCTTGCCAGTGCCGTAGTTGGCGAAGACGTTGGCGCATCGTCGTGACCAGAGCCTAGGGGAATAAATGTGGTTTCAGTTGTCAATTCTTGGACTTTATCGACCTGTGTGCCCTGATCGGGCCCGTCAGTTCGGGGAGTTGGCGTTGGCGCCTGTTCGCCCTCTTGGGGGGATGGGTAAGCATGGTTGTCGTTCTGCCCCCCGTCAAGTTCCATTGGAGTTGTGGCTGCATCCACCCCATTTTCGTACCCATTACTCAGTCTTGGTCGCTTAGCCGGAGAACCATTCAGAAGCGCCGCTTGTGATTGCCTTTCAATTTGGCGTTTTCGGGTATTTTCTGCATCGACACCGGACATAGTTGTCGGTGCTGCTTCCGTTTCTGCTTCTCCTTCGTCATCCTGATCCATTTCCTCCGTTTGCTGCTGTTCCTCCTGTTCCTGCTGGTGAAGCGGTGGACCTGCAAGTAGTGGACCAAAAATACCTAGTTGCATCGCCTCGGCCACTGCCGCCGCGGCGGCACCACGGGATAACTACGCAGAAGAAACCTGTCAGTGCCCATTTGACCGGATTTCAGGGCGAGATTAGAGCAAAAAATTGATGTTTTTTTCTTGGACTCCATCACAACCCGCGTTGGAGATTTGTCTCGCGCAGTGCACATCTTATAGAAAATAGCCATGGCGAATTTAATTTTTGCATCGACATACCTGTTGCGACTGTGCATGCTCTCTTTCTAACGAGTTATACAACAGACCCTTGTTTATGACATTGACTAGCGCATGACTTTTGACATGTCGCGCGAAATCTAGCTGTCGGTGAGGTTCCTTGACGTGCCACTCCTTTTGGAACTTGACGGCTGTCTCTCGATAATCTGTAACATCAGGTTAATTTGACTGCGGCCGTCCATAGCAACGTCACCGCTGTGCGTGCACACACACACATACGCGCATCATCGCATAGCTCAAAGATGCGTGAAGATGCGTAAAGATGCGTAGGCATGCGCAGCGGCGTTATGGGAAACACGTACTGCCTTCTATTAAATATCTGCGATTTGATGTCAATGACCCGGTAGAAAGCGACGGCACAGGAGTAACGGGGGTACGGGAAAAGACACAAGGCACTTTTGGTGTATGAAGAAAACCGGAGATACTTAGGTGAGGAAAAAAAAAAAAACATACCTCCAAATCAAGAAATTGACTCGGTCTGAGTCTAAATATTCTTTCATGGTCGCAAACGAGGGGCTATATGAGTGCGTATGATGTTACAATACCTAATAGGTCGAACAGCGGGCGTCCGTATACTGGGATAAGCGGTATTTGATCTCTTCTCATGAGGATGATGAAGGAAAGAAGACAACGAGATTTTGGCTGTCAGGCCTTGAACGATTGAGATGCATCCACGGGCAGGGGCCAAGCTACTATGGTACTGCCTTCCTGGTAGATCCACTCCAAATCCATCTTAGTACGGAGTGCTTAAGTACATGCCCTACACGCCGTTGCCAGTTGGGGGGCAGCTACGGTTTACAGCCTACCTATCTTGAGGTACCAAAGGTACCTACAGGGTATGGGTAGTTACATAAACCCAACTTTGCATGATTAAAACAACCTTACCTTCAGGAAGTACCTTAGGTACTGTGAGATGCGCTATACCTAAGATACGTACGTACTAAAAAGGCAAGTAAGAGGTACAGATGGCGACTGACTTGAGGATAGAACAAGAGAAATATTTATTATTTATTACATTTGTTATCCATGCAAAAGCCAACCAACGCAAACAGCTCGCACGTTCGACTTAGCTAATTTACCTACCTATTTCGTAACAGCGTTACGGGGTTGAGAGATGAATTGGAAATCTCTCGAGTTGCAAGGGGTCTACTTTCGGGGCGACTTTTGATTGTATTGTACAATACAATGCAATACAATAGGTACAATACAGTGTAGGGCTGTTGCTCCGCTGCAAGATTCTGACTGGGCATCAGCACTCAAGTCGATTGATTAGTCGAACCCTCTTCTCTCAAATAGGGCCCCCATCCATTCTATCATGCGAATAACTTTCCATCGAAACTGCATTGTCGAATGGCTCTGCTGCAGCATATGGCTTAAATAGAAAACCCTGTCCGAATCAGGCTCGGCATCTAGGTAGCCTTCCTCTTTTTTTTTCGGCGTACAGTGTGTCTCAGTGACATTCTTTTTACCTTTTACCACATCTTGTTGATGATCCACGCGGTACTGTACCTCAGGCGGTAGGGCGTTTTCCTGGCGCTGCAGGTTGTTCTGTCGGGTTGGGTTGGAGGGATGGATGGAGAGAGGCTAGACCCTATTTTGCTAGGGAGACAAGACGGCTTAGCCTATGAGGTAGTTTTTCTCTGAACAATGGAAACGACAGCGAAACTCCAGACGACAGACAGGCTCCACAGGCAATGATCAGGGTTTACCATTTTTATTAATCCGTCATCCTGGCTTGGCTAGCTTGGCTGGGGTACTCCCGGAAATTCGCAATCGGAGAGGGATCTAAAAAAACCGAGATCGGTTGTGCTTGGACGCGAGAGGAATACGTAAGGAAATATAGCTGCATTGGTTATGATTTTTCTTGTCCGTGGTATAGATAAATACCTAGATCCGATGGCCGTTATTAACCCCAAAGTTCAATGTTCTTAGGTACACCTTGAACCTATAGACTGCATAGGTAACGTGGAAAAGGAGTTTGACTTTGGTGGCCGCTAGAGCTGAGAAAAATACGTACCAGAGAAAGTCGTAGCGTAGAGGAGAGTACCAAGCTTAGGGCGCAGAAACAGACGATCTTTCAAGACTTTGCCATCCGACTAGCGAATCGCCTTATCCGTTTGAGGCTTAGTGCATTGAAAATAGCATTGTGCCTCTCCGGCATCACCAACAACCCCTACAATAATACTTGCCATAGTAAATATGCAACAGCGCTAACAGTTAAAGATTGCCTTAGGTAGTGCGGAACGATTGAAAAGAAGGAAGAGAGAACCTGCTCCCGAGGTCCGTTTACCTATTTTATCGATTACATACTAGAGGCACATTGCTTTGTACCATGATCTCAAACTTTGTAACAACGAACATCTGTAACCCGAAAACACCAAAGAAATACTCGACTATCCTATTATGGAGTTGCAAATCATGTGCATACGCTATGCATGTATGTGCCTGCACTAAGATGAGGAGGACGTGTAATCTATGGGTTCCGCGAGTTACACATCATCGGCTTTTATCAGTCGAAACCATTTCGAACCTTGCTCCCCTGCAGAAAATTCGTGGCCCTAAAGACCGGGGCTAATCTATCTTAGGTACTTGGTACTTTGTTCAGGTCACGGGTCGTGCTACACGTATGAATCTTTTCGCAAGCTCGTTCGGTAAAATCGGAGACGGATAGATGGATAATTGATTTGGTGCGAGTGCGAATTATAGAAAATATAGAGATTCCATAGAATGGTCTATCTATGCTTAAGATGAGATATATTAATAAATAGGTATTCATAGTATAGATCGAAGCCTTTTGCTTTGTACCCATCGTGCTGAGCAGCTGAGATGAGATAATATTTCCATGTACATTCGTGGTACCTGACCGGAGGGAAGGAACGGCACATCCGTAAAGGTTAATTTTGATGTTTTCTTTTTTTCCATTTAAAGCACAGGGCAATCCAAAGGCTTGGCTGCTTGGCTGCTTGGCTGCCTCTCCCTGAGCAGCCCAAGGAAACCCTGTAGGTTACCTAATGTAAGTAGGTACTTAGGTACATACGGATATGGAACGTGAAGGTGTACCGAGGTACCTAACTAGCTTACTAAACCTGTGGCTTGACGGAAAATGCACTGGCCACATCAGCCGTTGCCAGACTTAACCTCGTAAGGTAATGTGCGGCTTCGAACGCGACCCCGAAAAACCGACATCTCTCAAACTTTACCTCGAAGTTCAAAGCCCCGACACCCAACCTCGCCGCCATGCCTCCGCGACTAAACATCCCACCTGTTACCCGCGTGGTGCTTGTGGTCTTGCTCTTGCAGTCCGTCCTAAGTGCTGCCGTGCGCTACCGCCAGTGGTCTGCGCATTCCGAGATCGTCGTCGAATGGCTGACACTCATACCTCAGCTGTCGCTCTTCTATCCCTGGACGTTTCTGACGGCTACTCTGGTCGAAAATAATATTTTCACCTTAGCTATCGCCGGTCTGACGCTTTACCATGGCGGTAGATATCTGGAAAGAGCTTGGTCGTCAAGGGAATTCGCTAAATTCCTGCTTGTGGCATCCCTGATACCCAATACCTTGACTTTCTTGGTTCTTGTCACGCTATTCACTATCACTCGCAATGAGAGATGGACGTAAGTCCTACGTGTTTTCTAGATATCCTGGGCCTTTACTACAAGAATCTAGGAGTGCTAACCAATAAAAATTCAGGCTGACTACTATTGCTGGCACGATACCCCTCCAGATCTCCTTTCTTGTCGCTTTTAGCCAACTCGTTCCCGCGCATACCGTCACTCTTTTCCGAGGCGTTCTATCTTTGCGCGTACCGAAGTTCCCCCTTATCTACATCTGCGTTGTTGCCGTGTTGTCCATAACTCCGTTGCTTACCAGCGCTTCCTTATTTCTGTCCCTATTTGGTCTCATCTCTAGTTGGACGTACTTACGATTCTATAAGACGATCTTCCCGGATCTCGATTCTTCGCAACCGACGTCTCTACGCGGTGATGCAAGCGAGACGTTTGCTTTTGCTGAATTCTTCCCGGGTCCGGTGAAGCCGTTTGTTGCCGCGATTACCGAGCCGATTTTCAACCTGTTGGTAGCCATGAGGATATGTACGCCTTTCTCGCAGGCCGATATTTCCGCTGCGCAGGGCAGTAATTTTATACAGCGCAGCGGTCACGGAGGTGTTAGGGCCGAAGCTGAAAGACGGAGAGCCTTGGCTCTTAAGGTGCTTGACCAACGTCTCCATGCTGCCACTGCGGGACCCAGCAGTGGCTCCCGTAGCCAACCACAGCCTCCTAACCAGCCAGGTGGCTCAGGAGTGCACATGCATCAGCAGCCGAACGCTCAAGCGGCAATGACATCACAGCCCACGGCCGTGTTGGGAGAGACTAACTATAATCCTGATCATGATCATTCGGATAAGAGCGACTCTTAAGATGTGTGATTTTCTGCGGGGAGCTGGTGCGGGCTTCTAAATATTTGGATCTCAGAGCACCCTTTGCCTTATGTCCGAATACGCGTGTATTTCTATATTGGGAGCACTTGCGAGTTCGGAGTCGGCATTAGAGGAATGAGGTATCTGGGTTTTGAGTTTTGGCGGGTGGAACATGCTCGATCGAGTAATGCCAGAGTTTCAGCTACAGTGACGTTCACATAGTAGCCGGATAGCTGCAGTGTTTGGTCTGATTGCTCTTCTGCAAACAGCGGTTGAGATTTCCCGTTTGGTTAATGTTGAGGACCGCAGACTGGGGCTTCACATGCAGCATTTATATGTCAATTCTACGATATAGATATAATATCAGCACTGCTTAGCGTTTGGATAGTACGGCATGCAATTACATACTATACTTCCCATATGGCTATTTTCCCTGTATCTCACCTATCGATAAGTGTCTGCCGTCGTGTAGCATATGATCGTACACGAGATCGGACTTATGAGGTCTACCATAACCCTGCTTTATCGAGAGTTAAAGAGCAACGAACAAAGAGAAAGGGGTACTCGGAGGCATATATATTATACGTACCTAGTTATATGACGTTTATGTATTTACTTGTTTGTATGACATTGGTTGTCTTTGATCTAGTTTCTATCAACCGTTAAGCCTAACTAAGGAAAGGGAATAACCGTTGAACAATGTTTAGCTTACATTTTTTCTAATAAGGGCTTTGCCGAAGCCATGTCTTATAACCAGCCGTCAAACCCACGAGACTGGAAGAAAAAGGTTCTTTGGGTTAGGTATCCCAGTCAATGGTTTTTCGGCTATCTCCTTGTTAGGTTTTCCTTGTTGTCTACAACGTAGTAGCCAATTCTTGTGTACATGTTACATGTGTATACATTTTTTATATTTACATGTACCACAATAGGATGACCGTTAACGATTATCAAACTTATTAAAAGAATGACGGATTAGGCACTCTCGGCTTATTCAGTAGTGACGCCGTTGGAATACTCGCTTGAGCTAAGCCTAAATCAAACCTACTATGTAATCTAATTCGTCTATATACGGAATGTCTTCAAGCCCCCGGCGTAGAAGGTTAAAATACATACATTATGTATGTACCTAAAGCACCTAATGTGGCTGTTGAAATGTGTGGCATGGCATCTGTGGCTTTATCTAGATCATTAAAAAAGCTTGCCCTCGGGGGGTTGTTCAAGCAAAACGCACGGTCGTACCAGGAGTGGATCTCGGAAAGAGTGGATCCTCGTCGGTGGCTTATGCCGTACGTCAATTTGGGGAAACCTCAAACAGGTACACATATCCTTGAACACTGACCATCCTTGGACATTGACACCCTTGGGCCATTTTTGTCTCATCATAATCGGTTTCCACTGCATCTGAGTACAACCGGATCGGCTGAGTACATGTGCACCACGTATCGCTCGAGTGTGAGTCGCACCGCACACTACCTATCCCCGAAGCCATTCAGGTCCGTTACATGTGACTTTGGGACGAGTGTGTGAATCGGCAAATCTCGCACCTTTTTTTTTAATGTTCATTTTTCATTAGTTAACTAGTGAAAGTACTATCTTTTTCTTTCTCTTCGGGAGCTACGCTTGTACATGCAGAACATGTAAATGAAGCATTTGCTTACGCTTGTCCCTCAAGACGTTTCGATTCGTGTAAACCCCCTGTACACAATCCGAGAAAAAAATAATAATAATCCTATTCTTCTTCCTCTCTTGCCGTCCGCCGCCTCCTCCTCTTACATAGTACGCCAGCTGTGCTAGCGGAACTAAGGACAAGCCCTCTCTGCCCGCGTCCACCTTGCCCAACCCACGACTTTCGCTAAAACAAGACGGGCCATGTTTCAACCCACATTCCTCCTTCTCAGCCTACCTAATAACGTTGGCATATCTGCTTGTTTCGTATAGTTCGTGATCAATACCAAAGTAAAGAAAAAGAAAAAGGGTGTTCGCTTGCTCTCGTCCGTCAGGTAAGCATCGTTCTTTCAGATCATCGGCTGGCTAAGTAGGTAAGGTAAGTATTTGCAAAAGTTGCAGCATCAACTTTGGAGACCTTGGAGTTGGCAGGTTGTGGGAATACAAGCGCCAAATGCGGTAGGAGATTTGGTGAGGTTTTCCTCTTCCTAGCTGATGATGCGGCGAAAAATCTCTCCGTATCCGTACTCTCTCTCTTCTGCCCAAACCAAGATATAACGAGGTGGGAAATGTATTCATCCATTCATATGATATAAGAGCGGGGGTAGGTAGGTAGATACTCTATTCTAGCTGCGATTAGGTAGGTACCTACGTATATGAGTATGAGGTTAGGTAGGTAGGTAAGTTATGCAGCGTTGGTCCTTAGGAGATCGGCCGCCTTGCTTGTTCGCTTGTTTAATACTGGGCCCCGTCCCGAAATAAATCGCTACCGCCTATCGTCAGCTCGCTGAGCGATGATGATGAAAAGGCGCTTGCAGATACCTACATACAGATTATGTACGTACACACACATTTACACATTTACACATTTTGGGGCTAGGTAACGTAGCTTAGGTACCTACTTCGGTACGTGACTTATATCCGGAGGTGTGCCAGGCGAGCCTAGGTGTGCCTAGGCGACGCAGGACAAGTACGTACCATGTGAGTTTTAAAGCACACCATCATCATCATTACTAGACCGCCGGGGCCCCGACGCAGGCAGGCAGGACGGTTAGCCAGGGTTGACAGCTCCATTCACACGGGTGGTAGGGTGATCTGTATCTGGAGGTGTGGCACGTCAACCGTACGGACCGCTGCTCTCTTGGCGAATAGTAGCCCACGCAACAACGGCTGCATATGCGCGAGATGCAGCACACATATCTAGCGGCTTCGTACCTTTGTACTCTTCATTCCACTGGCCTCATCTGGCTATCTGGCTATCTGGCTGAGCTAATAATAATAAAGGGTTGGACCGAAATACGGTATTGAACCCGCATATGTAAGGTATATACTATGTATGGATGTACATAAATGGGCAATGGGAAAAGTCACACCGGCTACTACACGCCCCCTCGACATGTCTTGCTTCCCCCCTTCTCCCACTCTTTTAATTATTAACCCTACCTCTCTTTTCCTGGGGCGCTTCGAACTAACTTGCCCATTGTGCAACCGTTGCTGCAGTCTTCTCCGTTCACCCCCTCCCGATTGATAGATCCCAACGCCCACTCCGTGGACACTTATGCCGGGCAATCACATATTGCATGCGTTATGTACTGCTGTGCAGGTTGCGGGAGAAAGCTTCCTCTTGACTGCCTGGCGACGGCGATGGCGATCACACAGGTAGTGATCAGCCAACCGGCCATCTTCCAAATGATCAATCAATCTAAGTAGATTATCGAAAAGGCGACATCCCAATAACATCCCGACTCATGAACCCCATGAATAAGCTTGTCGAAAAGGGACATTACTAAACCCCACTCCCCCGACCTTGCTTTTTCGAAAGAAGAAAAAAAACAAAAAGCTGTGGCGTGGCTGCGTGGGTAGCGTGTTGTGGACTAATAAGAGACGGTACTCAGGTACGCGTGATGATTTCATAGCAGGCTTGAAACATGGCTCTGATAGGATCGACTACCGTTGCTTGATGTAGCAGTAATACCCGAATAGGTAAGTAGGAAGCTTAGGAAGCTTAAGGCGGAGCAGGGCTAAAAGTCGACGAGGAAAAGCCCGAGGTGATGAAACAGATAGAGTAGGTTTAGTAAGGTTGCGCAGTGGAAGGATTTGTTCGGGAGGGCGCTATGACAAAGTAAGTAATAAACAGATTCCAGCCCCCTTCTCGTTATGACACGTGGGCTTCCTAGAAACGAGTTAGCGCTCATAGCTACATTACCTTAACGGGAATGGTGACCATTCCTATTGTTGTTGTTGTTGATATTATTATATTTTTTTGTTCTCCCAATCTAGGAAGAAAAAATAATAATAAAAATAATAAAAAATTGGTGCCACATTGTCGGTGTTTCTTCACCCTCGATCTTCGGGAGATGACGAGATTGGTCGCTTGGCTATTTCCACCTCAATTTCCTTGCTGACACGATCCGGTAACAAAAAGTCCATAATAGCCTCACAGGCCTTTTTTTTTTTTTTGTCTACCCTTCTTTTTCCTCTTCTTTTTCTTTCAACCGAGGTGCTACCATCCACCACCCCACCATCCATGATTGTATAAAACTCATCAATATCAATGGCGTGTCTTTCAGTTTTGGTCTTATCGATGATACGACGTCCAGGTATATAAGCTCAGGGACGGGGTGGTTTGGGTGAGCTTCTGCATGATTTGCAGTGACGAAAATTCGGCAATGGAGAGTTACATGATGTGTTGGTGACCCACTGTCTCGAGCTGACCAATGTTGTTAAAACTACGTCTGTCCGACGACAGGTTCGAAGATATGGGCTCGAATGCGGATCCCTCATCGTCAAATGGCCACTCCCTGACCTTTGCAGTGACCAGTCCTTTTCTAAACAATCCGTGCCCGTAAATAATATAAATACCGATGGGTGAATGAGTCCAGTCCAGTCCAGTTCAACCCAGTCCGGCCGTCAGAATGGTACGGGGGAGTGCGTGGTTGTGGCCTGTAGGTTTGACAAGTGTCAAGCCAAAACGTCGGAATTGTTAAGACACGGGTTTAGCTGTGTTGGGTAATTCGATCCTGTGCGTCAAGCCTTTCTCGCGAGATTGGCTTCGATGAGGGTAAATACTCCGACAGAGAGATAAGCGTTCCTCAAGAAAATTAAATTGATTTGAGGTCCCCTTGGGTTTCCTCCTCGTTCTGCGACGTACTACATGTATGTATGTTGTAGGTGAGTGCACAGATATGCGGGTATACCTAGATACATACAATGCAGTACATAGGTACATGTAGGAGTATCCATCAACATGTTACTATAGTAGGCACGTCCCATAGTATATACTACCTATACCTATGAGGTAGTACGCAACACAGGTAGGTAAGGATTGCCCCGTTGCTCAGGTGCGGGTCTACCACTCTGTATGTTACATACTATATTAATATGTAAGTTAACATAGGTAGCTTAGGTACCTGGGTACCTACCTACATATGTAATGTACTTCGTACATTAGGTACGTACATGGGACATGAGATAGAGGGAGGGTGTGCGGTTCAAATGCCAAGCCGCAATATGACCCATCCACACACCCGCCCTTTCTCAAACCCTGTACCTTGCCTTTCCAAGCAACCCTCCTCTCTGGGGCTCGCCCATGCCAAGCGGCAAGGTAGGAGCGAATCCGTCCGAGCCGCTACCACCGGCGATTGACCAAATTTGTAGGAGTTTCGGAACTTTGCCCGCTCCTTGACCCAGGTTTCCGCAAGGTAACTGATTCGTACCTTTCCCCTTCTTCCTTGCAGGAACCATCATTGCAGAGTTTGGTTTCAATCAGGGTCAGGGAGTACCCTCTACTTTATAGCCGCTTTCCTAGCCGCCCGTTAGGTATCTCGGGCAATATTTTAAGTCTAGCACCAAACATTACAATGTTGGGAAACGTTGGAAGAAAAAAAAAAATAAAAGATAAGAAGGGCATTTTGATTTCAATGATTAGTGCTTGTAAACTTTGTAAGGAGGATTGTTCCAGCGCACGATGCGAATGATGACGCACACTCTGCGGACGTACCAGATATCGAAGATTAAAAAAAATAAAAAATAAAATAGACTCCGTCCACCTTAACAGCGAGTGCTAGTACGCACATAATTTCGCGCGTTTCCTACATAGATCAGCATGCTTTAATGCCTTGACAGGTTCGAAATTGTGTTTCTCCTAAGTATCGGTAAGCTACCTTAGGTCAGTAAAGTTGTCAAGGCACATATTAGGTAGTGTATAGTGCACCCAGTACGAAGAAGATGCACTGCGGCGTCGATAATGTATACGATAATCGAACATTGTCCAATCCAGATATTGGAAATATTGACAGCAAAACTGTGCGCATGGTGTGCATCGTGTGCATCGTGTACAGTACGTTAGGTAGGTAGGTATATATTATATACCTACCTTTTTAGGGTGCGAAAGGAGCAATAAGGGTCCAGCTTAGCTGAGAAAAAGGTGAAGGAAAAAGTATAGGGAACTTTGGGGCTGGAATAAAAGAAGAGTGGACTTCGTATTACATGCACGTCTTAGCGGTTCCACTTATACTACTGTGTACATGGCGGCTACTTGGCCCAGATAACTTCTAGGTCTAGGAACACTCGTTCCTCGCCCCACATATTACTCCCATGCTAGTTCTATCTACCTAAATATTGCAGGTGCTATCGTGGGTTAGGGTAGCTGCCGTCCATCGAAATCCTCCTTGGGCCTTCTCCCAACTCTTCTCTTCTTCCCGTCTACCGTCCAGCCTCTCCACCGCTTATTCTCCCCTCCCCTAAGCAAAATAAGGCCATCAAGACAAAGGTTAAGCCTCAAATTACGCATTCTCTTCTATTCCATTCCGACTATTAAATTTGTCGCTTGTAGACGGTTGTTTCCGCTTAGTTGCGACCCGAGCAATATTTATACTGCTTGGTACTTAGCGGCTGGTATTAAGCGCTTTTTTGCCCGGATCAAGTCCTTATTTACAACCTTGCGACCGTAGAATATTCAGAACAGCTGAACAGCTCAACAGCTCAACAACTCCACAGCCGCATAATTACCAGTCTTTGATCCGCCTTTTCCACGCCCTTGCGCAACGACACTGCGAAGCTTTACATTACTTTTAAGTTTCTCGGTACTTCACATATTTTATGCACCTTCTCTCAGCATAGTATCGTCGCAAACGACTTTCTTCGCATTCATAAGCTTTTGACCCAATTTCGTGGTAAACTGAAGCTGGAATACACTTAAGCGCCTCGGTGAGGCGGATTTTATTGATTAGTCGAAAATATCTATGGCGAATCATCACCCGTCGCCGCAAATGGCGATGCAAATGCAGCATCATGGCCCGCCAGTGCCTCCCCCTCCTCCGGGCCCAGCCCAGGGGGGTCAATGGGCTCCGTCGCGCCATATCGTGTCTGTTAATGAAGCACTTTGGATGCAGATTGGTGAGCAAAATACGAAGGACTCATTTACCCGGTAAATGGACTAACAATCTGTATAGGTAGTTTCTCTGAGCTCCTCGGTAATTTAGACGAAGCGATGCTCGCTTACGAGCACGCGTTGAACGCGAACCCGAATTCGATCCCTGCCATGAATGCAATCAGCTTGATTCTGAGGACGCGTGAAGATTTCCACAAGGCAGTCGAGTACTTGCAAGCTATACTCAAGATAGATGCAAACAATGGCGAAGTTTGGGGTAGCCTCGGTATATCTAACTTTATCTACACGCGTATATCCACTCAACTAACCCTCCTCTTAGGACACTGTTACCTCATGATGGATGATTTGCAGCAAGCATATGCCGCCTACCAATCTGCTTTAGTTAATTTGCCAAACCCCAAGGTAAATGCTTACCTTGATCCCCCTCATCTGTTGTCCAGCTAACACCCAATAGGAACCCAAGCTCTGGTATGGCATCGGTATTTTATACGACCGCTACGGCTCTTTAGACCATGCCGAAGAAGCTTTCTCGCAAGTCATGCAGATGCAACCGGATTTTGAGAAGGCCAATGAGATTTATTTTCGCCTTGGTATAATCTATAAACAACAGTCGAAATATGGCCCTAGTTTAGAGGTAATTTTCGTTGATTAGCGCATGTCCACTTGATTCTAACCCGTTACAGTGTTTCAAGTACATTGTGAACTCTCCACCACCGCCGTTGACCGAAGAAGACATCTGGTTCCAAATTGGACATGTCCATGAACAACAGAAAGACGTAAGTTTTGGCTAATTCACATCTTGACAATATATATTCTGATAAAGACAATACAGTACGATAGCGCAAAGGCTGCTTATATGCGGGTTCTTGAACGTGATCCCAACCATGCCAAGGTTCTCCAACAATTGGGCTGGCTTCATCACCAGCAAAGCAGCAGCTTCCAGACCCAGGAGCGAGCTATCGAATACCTAGAGAAATCTGTTGCAGCAGGTATGTGCTGGTTAAATCTATAGTAGAAACTCGTGCATTTCTAACTCACACGTGGCAGATAACAACGACGCCCAAAGCTGGTACCTCCTTGGCCGATGTTACATGTCACAGCAGAAGTATCCCAAGGCCTACGAAGCATATCAGCAAGCAGTGTATCGTGACGGAAGGAACCCCACATTCTGGTGCTCCATTGGTGTGCTATATTACCAGATTAATCAGTACCGTGATGCTTTAGATGCATATTCTCGGGCGATTCGGTTGAATCCGTATATATCTGAAGTCTGGTATGATTTGGGCACTCTGGTAAGTTCTGTTTGTTGTCCCCATAAGTAGTATTTATCTAACGAATATTTCCAGTATGAATCTTGTAACAACCAAATCAATGATGCTCTAGACGCCTATCAAAGAGCTGCCGAATTGGATCCCGCCAATCCACACATCAAGGCGAGACTTCAGCTTCTAAGGGCTGGCCAAACCCCAGGAAGCCTTCCCCAGGCTGTACCCACCGACGTTCACCCCCAATCCTATGGAGCTCAGGGACCGCAAGCACCCACCTGGACTGGCTCTGCGCCAATGCAGCAATCCGGACCTGGCCCTCACAGGCCGCCCCCAGGACCTGCCGCTCCTAATGGTTGGGGCCAAAGAACCAGTGACATTAACCCGCCACAGCCACCTAATCCCTACGAGCAGCGTGAGCCCTTTCGTGGCCCGCCGCCTCCTCTCCCAAGACAGCCCAGTCCCAGGCAGGAGATGAGGCAATACGGAGACGCAGGTCGTCCAGGTCCGGCACCAATCCGAAGAGGTCCTTCTCCGGGTCCTCCCGCCCAATATGCACCGCCTCTACCAGGACCATCACAGCAACCCCCTCCACCTGCCCAGGGCCCGGCTAGGGTCAACAATCCTAACTACACACCTGCACCATCATCAAACATAGGTCCTACGAATGGACCGCCTAATGGTGGTCCGCCGCATTCTCTAATGACTTACCGCAACGGCTCCCCTCGCTCAGAGCCAAGACTCATTCATGATAACCGCATGCCGTCACCAAAATCAGCTTATCCTCAGCACCAAGCTCCGTTCCCTCACCAGCAAGAGCCTGGAATGCCGGGCAACATGGAGCCGGGCGTTCACCCAAAAGGAGCAATGGGACCCGATATCCATCGGGATCACGATAGGCCGTCTTCCGTGGCATCTAAAAGGTTGCGAGAGTGGGAAGATGAGCCCTCTATTAAAAAGCCTGCCAATGATGAAACTCGTGCTCGTATGGAGGATATACGTCACCGGCGACAGTCTACTCCACCGCCGCCGCGCGATCCTTACCGTCGTTCTCCCGACGCCCACCGGTTTGAAGAACAACGACGCATGGAGGAGCAGCGACGGGTTGATGACCAGAGGCGCGTTGAAGAAATGCGACGGGTTGAAGAGCAGCGACATGTAGCTGAGAGCTACCACCCATCAGATGCCGCCCATCACCCACCCACTCATTCAATGCCAAACCATCTACCTCCTATGCAGCAAGGCCCACCTCCTCAATTGCCGAGTCTGATTCACGATGGACCGCAGCCAAGTCCCGCCCCAAAAGATTACCCCCCAGATGAGCGGCAGAGACTTGAGCACCCGGCTGCTCCTACTCCGTCTCAGGTAAACGAACCCGAGCGTGCTGCAAGGAAAATGGATGTTGACGACGATTATGATGACAGCGGGGAAGAAGAGAAGAAGGTAGGGATTAATGGTGCTGCATCAGGTCCAAGTTCGGCATCTGGGGACCTTAAGAACACGACGCCCACAAATGCTAGCATCAATGGGATAATGGGGCCTACGCCCAAGGCGGAGGGAAACGCTTAGGGCTGGGAAGGTGCGAGCAGTGAATGCCGAGCTTTGACAACGTGTCCTTTTAGTTGTTCAGGATTATCCCAAACGGAGCTATGTATATCAATAGTGAAGTTGGCAAGCTGCCTTCTGTTAGATACTGGCAAGGCGACGAGAAGTCTGTCTATCGTTTCTAAGCATTTGCTTCATCAGTTCAATAAATTCGATATTCTAAGTGCTGCAATATCTTGAGATCATGTGCAATATCTATACGATGATATTATTTAGTGTGACACAGGTATTTAATAGATGCATCAGGTATACAGAAATTATCATTGCTTAGAAATGATTCGTCAATATGGAATAAAAGCTAGGAGGTTGGTAAAAGTTCAAGTAGACAAGCTACGGGTTAGGTGGTACCTAAGCTATCTCATTTCCATACCTAACCTATTCTACCTGAGGTATGCGCACCCATGTATGTAGTACCTAGGTACCTAAAGCAAACCGCTAGCGGATCTAGAAAACCTCTCTAACCACATGGTCCAAGCTTTAGGGTTCTTCTGATTGTCTTTCCTCCCACATTCGGCTATTCTCCGGATTCTCATAACCCACAGCTTTTTTTTTTTTTTTTTCTGCACTTACCCACTACTCAGAAAAAAAGATTGAGAAAAGCTTAGTTCTGAATATTTTCTTCTATCCTTTTAACCTCCCACCCACCTGCCGATTGACATCTTCCTTCAACAACAAAGGATCAATCGAAGATGTCGCACCGTAAGTTCGAGGCTCCCCGTCACGGCTCTCTGGCCTTCCTGCCGCGAAAGCGTGCTGCCCGTCATCGGGGTAAGGTAAAGTCGTAAGTTAATATCCATTTTCTATCGAATCGCAAATGTGCACAAAAAAGAAGTATCTTCGAATCAGGTACTAATATACAATTGCTACCGGTAGCTTCCCTAAGGATGACCCCAAGAAGCCCGTCCACCTTACTGCCGCTCTCGGCTACAAGGCTGGTATGACCACGATCGTTCGTGACCTCGAGCGACCGGGCGCAAAGGCACACAAGAAGGAGATTGTTGAGGCAGTCACCATTATTGACACTCCACCTGTACGAACAACGCAGCCCGCTTGGCTTTGCGCCTATGGCTAACATCTTCACAGATGATCGTTGTTGGTCTTGTGGGCTACATTGAGACTCCCCGTGGTCTCCGATCGCTCACCACCGTCTGGGCCGAACACTTGAGCGACGAAGTCAAGCGACGATTCTACAAGAACTGGTACAAGAGCAAGAAGAAGGCTTTCACCAAGTACGCCAAGAAGCACTCCGAGAACAGCGGTTCTTCCATCACCCGCGAGCTTGAGCGCATCAAGAAGTACTGCACCGTCGTCCGTGTTCTCGCCCACACCCAGATCCGAAAGACCCCTCTTAAGCAGAAGAAGGCCCACCTTATGGAGATCCAGATCAACGGTGGCTCCGTTGCCGACAAGGTCGAGTTCGGCCACGGTCTCTTCGAGAAGCCCGTCAGCATCGACACCATCTTCGAGCAGGATGAGGTGATCGATGTCATCGCCGTTACCAAGGGTCACGGTTTCAACGGTGTTACTGCCCGTTGGGGTACCAAGAAGCTGCCGCGTAAGACTCACAAGGGTCTCCGAAAGGTCGCTTGTATCGGTGCTTGGCATCCTTCCCACGTCCAGTGGACTGTTGCCCGCGCTGGTCAGCAAGGTTACCACCACCGTACCTCGGTCAACCACAAGGTTTACCGCATTGGTAAGGGTGACAACGAGGCCAACGCCTCCACCGAGCAAGACGTCACCAAGAAGACTATCACTCCGTAAGTTATCACTAGGTCGATCCAGTTATCTCGAAGCATTTGCTAACGTATCTTTGCAGTCTTGGTGGTTTCGTCCGATATGGTGAGGTCAACAACGACTTCGTCATGCTCAAGGGATCCGTTCCCGGTGTCAAGAAGCGTGTGACGACGCTAAGGAAGTCCATGTTCACTCACACCTCGCGAAAGGCGCTAGAGAAGGTGGAGCTCAAATGGATCGACACCTCCTCCGAGTTTGGTCACGGTGCCTTCCAGACCCCTGCGGAGAAGAAGCAGTTCCAGGGTACGCTCAAGAAGGACCTCGTCCAGAGCTCGTAGAGAGCTTAACGTCTCCTTGTATCTCGTCTTTGCATCGGTGTTCATGGGTCCCTTTTTACGGCTGCTGCGATGGGCATGGTCTAGGGTTGGCATTTGAGACTCAAAAGAAGTTAATGAACAAATGCATAAAGAAGTAAAAAGCCGTGAATATGTATCCTTTGCGCATTCGTGACGAGTAATCGTAGCCTACTATGCGATAACCGAATTATAACAACATTTCGTTGCGTAAACATGCCCCTTCTAGTCTAAGTACATGCGTACACCATGAATAGTATACGATGAATTACGACATGATGTTGGTCGTATATATGAAAACTGATTAAAGCAACTAGTTATGCGGATCGAGAACGGGTATTCTTGTTGAGATATTATATACCTAGGCTTCTTACCTATGTCAACTAAGAAGAACTTAGACACCCAATCTGATAAACTTGTGCAATAATATCAAATTATCAAACGAGACCCTTCCATTATTGAACGGAGGCTTGTAACCCTCCCCTGAGGAGGCATCATATAATTACATTTTATTCTAGAGCCTTAATACCAAAGTGAATTAGGTGACTAATATAGAGGTATGTTTCTCTGGGTGAATAATAGAGGCCGCACAGTACGCTTTGCCTAGCTTCCCACTGCTTTTACATATTTGTACATGAGAATACGTCTACTATAAAGTTCACATGTATATCTGTGCCCATTCAGAGAGACGTAATGCCAATCTCATCATAGATACCTAGGTGACTTATATCTTTCGGGAGTTCGATTCCCCAGGTATAAAATTGTTGAGACATGCTACCAACCCCACCACGAGTCCTAAATGTCCGGCACGGAGTTGAGTTATTTGCCTGTCTACCTAACAGGTAGGTAGCTGGCTAGTCCGTGAGCCCAAATAAAACACGGGCTTTTCCGCGTATGGTTGAAGTCTTTACGCAATTACGAGAACTGAGTCATCTAAGTGTAGCTAACCTAAAGCTTTGAATTATTGAGGCAAAAAGACTGTTAAGCACAGATGAACTCATGCAACAGTTTGGCACGAAGTTTCTAGGAGTCTCAAACGCGAACGGAAAGCTAGTTTGTTTCTCGTTGCTTCTGGTAGGTATCTCTAACACATTAGGTGGCCTCTCATGACAATCTCTAATTTTGGACTTATACCTAACAACTACACCTAACCAAGCAACCAGCCAGCAATGAGCACACATTCTTCTACATTTAACTAATGATTATATTAGGAGGTATCTATATCATCACTTAATCAGTTATGAGATCACTTGACTTTGCGATAATTACTATACTTGAACTATATCCAGTGTGTTTACAGAAGATTAGGTACCTTACGTATGATTCTATAACTAACAAATAACTGCGACTAAGAAATTTGTTGTACATACCTCACACACTTATATCATAGCATTGTGCCTTGGGATTAAGCATCTCGAGATATAACAGTTTATTTCTTTTTCCGTGAGAAATAAATCTGCCTACCTAGGTGCCTAATAGAAACTTGAGACACTCGAAATACTTCTTCGGCAATATGAAATATATATTTACATCTCTAAAACTCATCGAAATGACTATATGGTAGTACCTCAGTAGAAATAATTACTAGGGGAGACTACCTAAGTACCTATTCGAGATAGACAGACTAAGAGAAATGCGTTAAAGGGGGCTATTTGCTATAAAGGATTACCTAAGGTACACTTCCTTGGCGGCTATGATGTAATTAGGTTAGCAGCAAGATAGAACAGTCTTCCAACTTTGCTTTTTTTTGCCTTAGGTACTTAAATAATGAAGTATTTACCAATTCATTCCAACTAATACCTGGATCAATGTCATCACCGCCACTTTTAACCCAAAGTGCTACTTCTAGATCATTTTATCGATATCTTGGCCGTCGATTAATACCGAGAGCTGCGGCATTACATCGTGCCATTAACACCATCTCCGAAGGAAAGCCACTTAACTGGCTGCTGCTACCCTCCACCAATACAATTGCGCTACAAACCAGACGCTTTCCCCAACCAGCAACCGGTGGTAATTCGAGAAGCTTCACCACGAGCAACGCGTTAAGGATGGCGTCCGACGACGATTACATGGCCTTCTTAAACAAGGCGAACAAGGACCCAAGCGAAGGACATGCGAAGCCGCAGAGCACGAGCAAGCAAGAGTTCAAGGCGACTGATGACGGAGCGCAAATCCCCGCCGTCATCCAGGAGGCGACGAAAGATACCTTTTATGTTAGCGACGCCGACGAGCCGTTCGTGCCTGTTTATCTAGCGTGGGACGAGAGCGGCAAAGGTTTACCAGATGAAGGTAGGCTACTTCTAGAAATACATTCCCTTTTCTTCTCGACATATTACTCTTTAAACCCTCGTGTTTCTACAAAGGCTAACTTATAAACCGTACAGAGGAGTTCGCATCCTTGATACACCACCCAGACCCGTCGAATGCGGAGGTCGAAATCCAAGACCCGGCGGACTGGGACGCGCAGGGACAATACAAATCGATTCTGGACGCGGTGCGCAAAGCCGGCAAGGGCAATGATGTTAGAGTATACCGGGTTTCGAAGGGAGGTGTCAAAGTTGAGTACTGGGTCGTCACGACGGAGGGGAAAGGATCGGGCGCGAAGCTTGTAGGCGCTAAGGCGCTGGCCGTCGAGAGTTGATGGCAAGAATTTGAATGCGATCGCTACTGAGGGGAAGATAGTAAAACATACCTAAAATAAATACTGTAATGAGGATTATACATGTACCTGAGCAGAGCTGGCAGGCAGATTGGAAACGATATAGTTTTCCGTTAAGCTTTAATTCACGCCATATTGAATACCCCGCGATTTCTGGTGAAGCTGTGAAGTTGGCTGGCTGGTTGTAGCTATGCGAGCCACTAACGTGCTGAACGCGATAAAGACTGCGTGTGATAAGATAACTATGGGACTATGTGGGGTAGTTATCAAGGGAAATGGAAATGCCCCTCCTTCCCGTTCAGCTCCGTCTTCGGATAAAATGTGCAAGAGCAATCAATGTAAGGTACCGAAAAGTTCAGGGACGAGCCACTTAACTTAAGGGAGCTTTAGCGGGTTCGAACTTCGAAGCATCTTTAATGCTGAGTCAACACTTGGTGTTACTTTTCTTGTAATCCGACGAGAGCGAAGGGAGGACTCGAGGGAGTAACGTTCTCTCCCTCTTACCACCCTTCTGAAAAAATATAGCCTTGCCCACCATGGCTCAAGCGGTAAGAACTTGTCTATTTGCATAGCTTTTGTATTGATTATACTTACTATACTATGTCGTGGAAATATAAAAAGCCATCTAACATGCTATGTATCTACTTCTAGGATGTGATTCTGCCGTCTCTAGATACCGTCAAGGAAATATTATCGAAACCTACCCCAGGACCCAAGAAGCCCAATCTAGTCCCTCTATACGGCCAGATATCTGCCGACTTAATAACACCGTCCGCGGCATATCTAAAGGTCTCGGCGCACTCGAAGACAGAATTATCCTTCCTTTTCGAGAGTGCCGCTACAGAAAGGGTTGGTCGATATAGCTTCATCGGTGCCGGCCCGCGAAAAGTCCTAAAGACTGGAGAGGGCCATGGAGAGTCGGTAGATCCGCTACCCGCGCTCGAGAAGGAGCTGGCACAGAATATAGTGGCCGAGATTCCGGATCTGAAACTACCTCCTCTTATTGGAGGTGCTGTTGGCTACGTCGGCTATGACTGCGTCCGATACTTCGAGCCGAAGACGGCGCGTCCCATGAAGGATGTCCTCAAAATACCAGAGTCGCTGTTCATGTTATTCGACACGATCGTGGCCTTCGATAGGTTCTTTGGTGTTATTAAAGTCATCACCTACCTTCGCATCCCCGAGAACCTAGATACCCTCGCGGATGAGTATAACAAGGCCACAGCAACCATTTACGAGCTCATCGACGTCCTTAACTCCCCCGAGATACCCATACCCGAACAGCAACCCATCAAGCTTGGCCAGCAGTATACCTCCAACATCGGCCAGGAAGGGTACGAGTCGCACGTGACGGAGCTGAAGAAGCACATCGTTCTCGGCGACATTATCCAGGCTGTCCCCTCCCAGCGGTTTGCCCGCCCGACTTCGTTGCACCCCTTCAACATTTACCGCCACCTGCGAACGGTCAACCCTTCCCCGTACCTGTTCTACGTCAACTGCCAGGATTTCCAAATAGTCGGCGCGTCGCCCGAGCTGCTGGTGAAGGAAGAAGAGGGGCGCATCATCACACACCCCATCGCAGGCACGGTCAAGCGCGGCAAGACGCCCGAGGAGGACGAGAAGCTCGCCAGCGAGCTCCGGAACTCGCTCAAGGACCGCGCCGAGCACGTGATGCTGGTGGACCTGGCGCGGAACGACATCAACCGGGTGTGCGACCCGCTCACGACGCGGGTCGACCGGCTGATGGTGGTGGAGAAGTTCAGCCACGTCCAGCACCTCGTGTCGCAGGTGTCGGGCGCGCTGCGGCCCGGGCAGACGCGGTTCGACGCGTTCCGCTCCATCTTCCCCGCCGGCACGGTGTCGGGCGCCCCCAAGGTCCGCGCCATGGAGCTCATCGCCGAGCTCGAGAGGGAGAAGAGGGGCGTGTACGCCGGCGCCGTGGGGTACTTCGGGTACGGCGCCGTGGGCCCCGACGGGAGGGAGAAGGAGGGTGCTATGGATACTTGCATCGCGTTGAGAACTATGTTGGTTAAGGACGGGGTTGCGTATCTGCAAGCTGGTGAGTCTCTTTTTTTCTTTTTCTCCTTTTTGTTTCGCTTGTTCTGTTTTCAGGGTTTATGTACCTAATGATTCACCTGCTAACGAATGGTTGGGATAGGAGGTGGAATCGTCTTCGATTCGGACCCGTACGAGGAATGGATGGAGACGATCAACAAGCTAGGAGCCAACACGCAAACTATCACATCGGCGGAGCATCTCTACGCGAAGAGGCAGCAGAAGTAGAGCGCCTGATTTTGTGCGAGAGTTGAACCTAATCTTGCGCGTTTAGATCTAGAAGGCTAGAGTAGAGCTGAACGGGGCGCTGATACAAAGCCTAAGGTTAGTTAACTGGCCTGGGTTCTAGGGTTCGTGAGAACCGGCTATTTAGGCTGCGCGCCGCTTCGTGCCGGCAAGGGAAAGACAGACAAGCCCGCAACTCCTAATCTTTGGATGAGGGGAAGGTATCTGTCCTGCTAGTATAATGGGGGAGGGCTACCAAGGATCGCGGCTAAGAAAGATATTTCTAGGGAAGGAAGGAAATTGATTGAGTTCAAGGGCGCGGGCGAGTATATAAAAAAACTAGGTAGATAGGGAATGGGATTATCGTGGTCAATGGATTCTTTATAAGCCGGTTGTTGAATTGCTGCTTCTAACTAGCTTGACTGTTTCCCTCAAGTGTTTCCATAGGCATATTGACTTATTCGCTTTCGCTTGGAATGTATTATGATTTCTGTGGATGAGTTGATGAGGTACTTGATTTCATAAAATATATTAGTGCTGCTGTGGGTGTTTACTGCGGTACCTACCTATATACGTTCTAGGACAGTACTTACTCTGTCCATGTTCACCTGTGTGTGATACAATAAGCGCTTTTTCGTATATCAAGTATTCGAGGGTTAGAGGTATCTCACACTGCCAAGGGGAGGGCCGTGTTAAGGGCAACTACTAACTGGATAGAATTCGAGGTGCTCGAGATGATTTAGACATCCCTAACGGACCTCCTGACATACTCATGGAATGCCAGTACCGCGAAGAAGAAACTCGTCTAAGCAAGGCATATATAAGTTAGGTATGTATACTACTCCAAACGAGAAATCAACACTCAAAGCGTTCTATAATGACGATATTTTATATTCACACATACTATCTATCACAAGAGCTAACGAGCTCGTCTTGGAGTGAAAGGAAGTTGATTTGGTAGTACATAGGTAGACGGCAGACTTGCTTATATAGGTAGGTAAGGTACTTACGAATTCTGCTTCGTATTCCTTGCGGAAAATCGGAGAGGCTCGGATTGAGAGAGAATAGGGGCAAAAAGGACCACGGTATATATATGTTAGGTAGGTACCTTAGGTATATTCTTTCCAAAAACTCGGCACATAACCTAATCTTTCTCTCTCTCTCTTTTTTTTTTTTTTTTTTTTTTTTTTTTTTCATCACAAGATTTTTCTTCTTCCCTTTTTTTCCATGCCAACCAACGCTTTCGTCTCCCACCCTACCCTACCCTACCCTGCTTTCGAACTCCAAGACACCCCTGAAGCCCCGACTACGTTAGCTGCTGCTTCTCCTCGTCCCAGACGTGTCCGGACAAGTCCTGCGCGGGCTGGACCTTGGTCCTGCCGTCGAGCTTCTTGTAGTTCAGGGTGCTGAGGTCGATGCCGTAGAACGAGCGGGCCTACGGTTTTTTTATTGTGGATGTTAGCACGATGATGAGGGGGTTTGAAAGAGGGAGGGGGGTTGGCGCTGTCTCTTTCTCTCTGCTCTCTGCTCTTCTTCTTTTTCTTGTTCACCAAACACTGTAGACGCTCATACTCACGATCTCACTATCACTCACCCACCCATTCATATTCTCACCCACCCACGCATACAGACACTCATACACACGCATTCTCTCTCTCTCTCTCTCTCTCTCTCTCTGTCAAGGCGGTAGAACTTACGCTAATTCCATACACATGATCCTTCAACGTGTCCAAGAAGTCGATGCCCAGGCTAGCGCCGCACTTGGGACAGAACATCTGGTCCTTCTGCTTCGTGTTGAAGCGGTAGCTAGCGCATCTCTCTCTGCTGCTGTTGTGCCATACGATGTCCGAGGCTTTCGGGTCTAAGCGAGTTGTTAGTACCGGGTACTTATTGTCCATTTGCACGAGGATCCTTGACTTTTTTTTCAATGGTATTCTTTAGGGCTGCCCACCCATTCTCTAAGGTTGGGGAACATGAGAATGACCGTGTACTGCCATGTATGATTCTATGCTGGGACGAAAAACAGAAGGGTATGTAAGGTATGTGATGTATATGGCTTGAACATGAAATATATATACGGCAATGCATCGGCGACTTACACACAAGCAGATACCCCAGGTGCGTGCACGCGGAACAATTGCACTCGAGCACCTTGTACTCGGGCAGCGGCGGGGACAAGGTGACGGCGAACTTGATGTAGCCGCAGTGGCAGCCGGCTTCGTACGTGCCGCTCTCCTTTTTGTCTTCTACCTTGCCCTCGGTGGCGCTCATGATTTCACTTCGGTTTGATTTCTTCTTCTTCTTCTTCTTCTCCTTTCCTGCTGTTTTACCCCCTCGTTAGTTATTAGCAGCAATTAGCTACTTGCGCGCGGTGGGATTGGAAGATGGAATTGGTTTGTATGCTTGGAATAGGTAGAACTCAGAAGACCTTTCCACCAATGTCAACAGGCCAAGGAAGTTAAAAAGTCTACAGAACCCGAGCCGTAATTATATTTACCTTAGGTATTTATTTACCAATCTTTTATAAATCTTTCTCCCGCAACAAGCTGTATTATTAATAATTCCCCGTGTGCATTGCAAGTAAAATACGGACATCCGCATTCGAAGGATCGCGTAATCCTTGTCTGGATTAAGTTGTGCGCATGGAGAACTTCGCACGCTTCAGTTGTCCAAGCCAGCACTTATGCAGGTCTATCTATCTATCTGCTCACATGTCTTATCGTCCAGCTGTATGCTTATCTTCTGCCTACCTAACCTCACCTATGTACCTAAAGTATTATGTATTGAGGTATTAGGGCGCATCCCTTCTGTCCTACGCAGAGCGCGGGGTACCTCTGCGGGGGGAATATCAAGCGAACGGTGGCTTTTTTTTCTTCATTTTTCATTTTTTTTTTCTTTTTTCCAAACGCTCCTTCTTGTACGACAAGCAAGGATTTAAATATGTTCTGCACTGTTTATTACCTAATGTACGTGATTAATGACCTATCATATCAAGACGGCGTGTATGTACGTAGGTAAATCTATCTCGATCGATAGGCAAGGGAGGCCGGTCTTGAATATCCATGTAAGCCGTAAGCAAACAGGGCATGTCCTCTTACGCATTGGGTGATGCATGTTGATCCCATTGGCGGGGCTTGAATAATGGCGTAGGCTTTGTGCAACTATAGTCATTAATAGCTTATACACTTTAAGTTGAGATAGTCTTATTTGAGGCCAATACTAACTTATATTAAGTGCTATACTATACGTCTATAACTTATCTAAGAGACAAGCCAAGTCAACCCAAGTATATAACTCTTAAAATCACAAGGCAAGAATATAAACAGTGATCATTAACCGTATTGATAATATACGGGAATTATTACTCCTAGCAAGCTATAGCTATAGTAGTAGTAGTAGTAGTAGTGACAGCTATATACTACCCGATAAGTACCTATTCACAAGTCTACCTATCCGTCATCTAGTTAGTGGTATTGGTATAAGTTCAGCTGCGTCCTTCATAACGACGCATCCCATCCGTAACATCTATATAAGTCTAAACCCAACCATATTTTATTTGTATAAATCCCCCACCTAGCAATTCTCAACCAACCCCCTTTTTTTAAGAATTCCAGGAAGTTAGTATAATTAATAAAACTGAGCACAGCGCGCTTAAGCCTTTTCGCTCTCGACATTAGTCTTCGGGGCGCTTGACGCAGCAGCGTGGTCTACCGCGCCTTCGCCGTCGACTGCCGTATCGTTACTGGAGTTGGAGGCAATGCCAGGGGTGTTGCCAGGGAGAGATGGCGCGAACTTGCTCTTAGCACGGATCTTGTGGCCGTATAGGTAGAACAGAACTGGAATAGGCACCAGGATTGCAGCTACGCAGCCTAGCAGCGTAGCCGCCCATTCAATGCCAAGTCCGTTGAACATGTACGTGGCAAATAGAGGGAATCCGGCACCGCAGAGGGATCGGAGGAAAGTGTTACCTGCGATAGCCGAGGCGGCGAACATGAGGTAGGCATCAACAAGGTAGTTGAGAGCCTGGAGGAAGATACCCATAAGGCCGAAACCAGTCAGGATACCTGAAGCAGCAGGCACAATCCAGTGGACATCCTCGCGGTAGCCCGACCATCCAAACCAGAAGATACCGCCAGTGAATGATATACCACCAGCAATGACAATGGGTAGACGCCACTCGGGAATAGGAATACCATTGTTGGCAGCTAGCTTACGTTGGTATGAAGGCTGGTCGAGCAGCACAGTAGTACCTGCGAATAGTTGACCAATAATCATACCAAAGAAGGCCAGACCGGACTGGCCGGGATTGAAGTGGTGTACTCCCTGGAAGACAAAGGGATAGGCCGTTAGGAAGAGATAGAGTAGTCCATAAATGAAAGCCATATAGATTGAAAGCAGCGTGACAATTGGCTCACCGAACAGAAGCCTCATGGGGCGAGTAAAGTTCTTCTGGATCAGCTCTCCGAGGTCGACTTCGATTTCTTCCTGCTTGGCGTGGATACCCCAGTTCCTGGTACGACGGCGCAATTCGGATGCTTTTTCGATCAAGATCACGGGAGGATAAGTCTCGTTTAGGAAGAATAGATCAAGAACGAAGGCGAGCCAACCCATGATACTCGCGATATACATGGTCCAGCGCCATCCGAGGTAAGAGGTAACGATGAAACCTCCGACAAATGGAGCTAGCAAGGGACCAGTGAAGACAGCCATGGAGAAAAGGGTGATGGCGATACCTCGCGTGGCGTTGTTAAACATATCCGAGAAGACGGCAGCGACGACAGCCAACGGGCAAGCGCCGCAGAAACCAGCAAAGAATCGGCAGATTAGAAGAGTCTGCAAGTCCTTTGCCGTCGCGCAAGCGATGGAGAAGACCGAAAATCCGAACATGGCTAAAACAATCGGCAGACGGCGCCCCTTTAACTCGGATAGCGGCGCCCAGAACGTCGGGCCGGTTGCGAAACCGACCACGAACAAAGAAACACCTAATATACCAACTTCGGAACTGACGCCGAATTCCCTTGCTACGTACGGCGTCGCAGCCGAGAAAATACTAGATGCGAAAGCTGCAGTCATGGTAGTGTAACCGAGCATAGCAGCTGTGAGTAATCTATAGGAACTCGGGTTAGCAAATTGAAATAATTATATAGGTACCTATTATATGACTTTTGCGACTATATGCAACTTACTTCTTTTTAAGGGACCAGTTTTGGGCGTGGTAAGGATCGTTAGGGCCATCAAACTCAACTACATATTCCTCCTGGTCCGGTAAAGGGGGCGGGAAGGGCTTCCCGGCGCCAAAAGCCGGTAAAGGTTTCCTCGACTCACGGCTCCTAAGGCTTCGTCCGACAGTAGCGCTGTGTTGGCTTCGGGCGGTGTTAATACGGCTAAGTTCGGTAGGGTTTCGTTCGAGATCTCGGTGTGTGGGAATGCGGCTCATGGCGCCTGTGTCTCTGTGCGCCACACCATCGTCACTAGAAGATGTCGATACAGACGACGCCGAAACAACTCGTTCGACCTCATTACTAGCTCGACGATAGGGATGCTCGTTAGCCCTAGATGTGGAAGGTGAGACATGCCGTAAGGCATCCTCTTCAGCTCGGATGAGCTCGCGGTCAACCTCCTCCATTATTCAAGTGATAATGGGAAATCCGACCACAACAACTATTAAAACAATATTTTTGTCACCAAGCGATGGTGTAACAATTACTTGGTGTGGTTAAATCTTTTGTTGTGGCAGCGGTCAGAGTGGCAAGTGGGAAATTCCTTTATGAATTTTGAACAAAGGTATAGTTTCGTTTATACTCGAGTAGTGAAACAAGCGAGTATAGTGTATAGTATAGGAGATCCGAGCGCACTTGCACCGCTAGAGAGGGACTCAACAGGAATTGAAGAAAGAAAAAAGAAAAAAAAAAAAGTAAAATTCTTCAGTAAGACACGGGGGTACCCTGATAATAAAGGAAAAGAAAGAAAAAAAAATTAATCGAAATGGATACCTTGGGTCGGAATTAGGAAAGCTCTAATATCTAGCAGAGGCGATAATGCGTAGGGGTTCGGCATTCGCTCTTCGCCGTAGTAACTTGAAAAGAAAATATGGATCCGAACGGAAACCTCTGGGTCTTCAATGACGAAGGATTGACCAGGGAATGCACTAAGATTTTCCCACAGGGCCTTAAAACTACTAAGCAAGTCTACTAAATCTGCCGGGAGTATTTTCTCGTTGGGCTGTGACAGTCCTCTTGGTCTTGCTTGGTCTTGCTTGGTCTTGGTCTTGTCCCGTCGTACCTGCCCTTGGGGTTGTCGCATGAAACCGACCATATTGCTTTGAAATGGTAGGTACGTATAAAATTAGTGTATATGCAAAATGCATGCACTATCATAGTACATAGTAGTAGAAAGCTTGACTATTCCGCTTTTCTAGAAAGTACGCGAATAGACCCAGTACCTCTACTGGGTATGGCCGCATCCATGTCACCGATCCCACGCCCTTATCCCGTTGGTCTTTATGACAGCATGACCATTAATAACAGTTGAGAGACTACACTAGTAAGGCTGACTTATTAAGCACTATTTGAATGACTCGATCATCCCATCGTCTTATCTGAGCCTTTCTTTGTTTGCGGTTCTCTTACCTCTTACCTCTTACCTCTTACCTGTTACTTCTTACTTCTTACCTACCTTCCCAGGTAAAATCTTTAAATACATTAATCTTAACCTAGGATTCTTCATAATATTTGTTGGTTACTAATAGGTACTTTGGTTGATACCCAATGCTTAAGTCAGATCCCCTTGGTAATTATAGAGGAACGGGGACCTTGTAAAGCAATTGTACTTATTCTGACCGATTGTGACCCGTTGGATGGATTTTTGAAAATAACATGAAAATTTCGGTAGGGGGGGCGACTGAAAGGGTAGAATGGGCCGAGGTGTAAATTAGAGACGGGGAAAAAGTGCTACGATAGCGGGGCCTTCGTATCTTAGATCTTTTGATTTGTACACAAAACTCAACTCCACCATACCCATTGACCCATTAAAACCCCCGTTAATCCCCGTTAAACGTGCGGTGTTGAGGGCGTGTCGAGACCCAAAAGGTGCTTAAGAAAGAGTCGAGATTCAAGATCGGGCTTCAAAGATTGCTTTATCAGTCATTGATCCCTGCTCGGCTGTTAAACTCGGCTCGGTTTGAAGCGCTTCCCAGCGGTGAGCTAAGCAATCGACAATAGGGTAAAAAGACTTTGTAATCTGATCTCCCATAATCGCAAACAAAGAAAAAAAAATTATTAAAAGAAAATCATCAGCCTCGGCTCGCCAATTCCGAGGAGAAAAAAAAAAAAAATACGTACCTCAAGCATACATAGTATAAACGCACGTAAGAAATACGATGAATATGCGAGTAATGTGTAACCAAAAGACCAAGAAGCTAGTTGTAAAAAATAATAAAGCAAGCAGCATTGGCACCAGTCACGATATAACGTAGTAGGTTCGCTATGATCAAATCCGTCCCTTATGATATCTAGCATTTGCAGATCATTCCTCAAGTAATACGTCAATGAGACGTAGAGTATGCGACAGCGGCAGCACCCCAGCAACTCGGAGTTCCAGATTTGTCATGTAACACTAGTGTAAATACTTCATTGTGCTGTACGATACGATACAATACGGATTAGAGGCTGCGGCTCTCTTTCCGGGTGGATAATTGGGCTAGTGGTGGACGTAAGTAATAGCTTAAAAGACTATCACACCACCATGGGCGATTAGTACAAATTCGGATATACATAATAATATTCATTGCGCTGACTCGTATATGATAAATTCATCTATTAATGACCAAGATGGCATACTATATAAAATTTTTGGGAGGCCTGCTTGAAACATTCCACTCACATAAGTGTTTTCTTTCTTTTTAACCAGCATTATGCGGGTAGATCGGTGTGCTTATCAACCCGACTTTTAACTACATCCTTTCCCTCGCGGCCGTGCCGAATCGGACGGTGGCTCGGAGATGGTGTTACCGGCAATAAGCTGTACGACCGTGACTGATCTTAACGTCAGGTGGAGCATAAGCTAAAGTTGACTGTGGCTGTGCATTAACAGATAACATCTACAACTTTCTTAAATCTACCGTGAGGAAAAGCGGCATAGCATGCATACATTCTATAAGATTCGGGCATTTGTGTAGCCGCGTTACACCGAATTCGCTTTCCGAGGGAAGTGTAAGCTGAAAAAAAAAAAAAAAAAAAAAGATTATGTGTTCTGCTAGTAGAAAAGATATAGATCCCGGTTATTTTACGCCCCAGCCGTTTTCTAACAAACAAGTGGCTTCTTCGAGAGTCAATCCCGCTGTCTCCGGATATATCTTCCAGATAGCGTACCAACCAATAGCGCAGACAACACCATATAAACCAAACGTCAACGAAGGAGTTAATAGGTCCATCCTATAATGAACAAATGAGTTAGCTTCTTGAACAAAAAAAAGTTATAAAATATAAAAATAAAAATATAACGTAGGCTACTCTATGACTTTCAATACACTATAGAGTCCTAATTGCGAAACAGTTGGTTACTTACTATAAGACTTGTTAGTGAGTTGAACTTCAATGGACTAAATTAGTCGAAAGAGGTAGTTGTCTAAACATTTAATACGTACCAATGGCAAAAATGTCAACCCAACAATAAAGTTGGCCAACCAGTTAGTAGATGTAGCTAGCCCACTGCCAAGTGAGCGCACGTTGAGCGGGAAGAGCTCACTTTGCATCCACGGCACATTGCCGAGTCCAAGTGCATAAGCCGCAACGTACATCATTATACTTACTAAGATGACAATGGCAGCACTTTGGGACGGTATTGAAACAGTATCGGCAGCAACGGGTGCGTCGCGCCCGCCGGCACCTGTATCATCAGACGGTAGTTTAATTAAGCTGAAACCAAAGGCTGATAGCAAAAGGCCTATCACCATGAAAGGCAATGAGTATAGCAAGATCCGCCTACGACCAATGCGGTCGATTAAGAGCAATGCGAATACCGTGAAAGCGAAGTTTGTGGCGGCGACTGTTAAGGAAGTGAGCGTCGGCACCGAAAACCCCAACATAGTGAATATCGTAGCGGAAAAGTACATTAACGAGTTCTTAGCCGTTAGCTAAAATACCGAGGTGATATAAGAGGGGTGGGATGACTTACAAAGCCGCAAAGCTGTTGTAACCCTTGAAGCAAGCATGCGATAACCAGCGCTCGTCGGTTTTTCGGCACGTTGAGAAGCTCATTCCATCCCTTGAGCCAGGTACTACCATTCTTCCCTCCGCTACTTGTCAATGCCGAATTGCCCTGCTCTTCTCTCAGCTCCATCTCGATATCTTTCACGACGCTATCGATTAGCCTGCGAGAAGATGGGTCATAACCCAATGTCTTCTCTATGACGAGCCGAGCATCCGCAGACTTCCCCACTTTCACTAGCCAACGGGGAGTGTCGGGCATGAATAACAGAAGGAGACATTGCAACGCAGCTGGGAGAGCCCCGAGACCAACCATCCACCTCCATCCTGTAGAAGGATGGCCATACTCTGAGAATATCCACCCAATGACATAAGCGACAACTTGTCCAGCAGTAATCGATAGGACGTTCATTGTTACGAGCATACCACGGTAGGCTGGTGGGGCCAGCTCAGCAATGTACAACGGTGTCACGAAACTCGCGGCACCGACGGCAGCTCCGACTATGGACCGTCCGAAAACCATACCTGGCACAGTGGCGCTCATGGCCTGTACTACGGCTCCGAACACAAAGAGCAGATCCGATAATAGTATCACGGGCTTTCGGCCAAAGTGATCAGCAAGGACGGAGGAGATAGGTGACAAGACGAGTGCGAACAGTGCCGTGCATGATGTGATGAGAGATTTATCAAGGGAGGTTAACATCCTCTCAGAAAGCGAAGTACCTATCGAGACTAATGTAGCTGATATTACTCCCGTGTCGTCTGTCAAGATGTAAGCAGTTGCACAAGACTTTGAGGATATAGGGGTCATACTCACATCCAAATAAGAGACCGCTAATGCAAGCAGACA
Source organism: Daldinia bambusicola (assembly GCA_022478815.1). Taxonomy (NCBI): domain Eukaryota; kingdom Fungi; phylum Ascomycota; class Sordariomycetes; order Xylariales; family Hypoxylaceae; genus Daldinia; species Daldinia bambusicola. Next base: position 103,977 of record MU284101.1, on the reverse strand, counting down.
AAGTCAATAGCCATATAAAAATGCCCGGCCGCCCACTAGGCCACTCGGGAACTGTGTTATCGTCATCCGGACGCAGTTCTTCTTCTAGTTCGTCCTCCTGATGTGATAACAGGGGTGCCTCCGCCGGGCTTGCCATATTGAAAAAAATTACAGGTGTTATTCGTCACCGCATTAGCGTATACTCATGTTATAAGGCTCCTATAATGGATCGCTGTATTCTATAATATAAAATTCCGTAATTCGTTTCGGACTTTAAGTATTACAATGCGATAATGAAAGGTTCAAGTGGTACGGGTATGTACTTTGTAGTTGAGCACGCGACGGTTGACGGCTCGGTTAATTTTCGGAATTTTAAGGTTTACGGGCTAGAGCTGCTGTGTGACACGACACAATAGTGACCTGTGCTTACCCCCTGATCTCAATACTACGAACCTGCTTCACATAATTCATATTACTCAAGCGCATATATATTAGAGCGAACTCTGTTTGGGTAGTGTAATGCAACTTATACAAACTCAGTCTTCAAATTACATTATATTCAAAACATATTACCAGAGGGTATCAACACCGAACCAATCGACACTATTACTAACAAGAAACTTGCCCAAAACAACGACGTAAACACGAGTCTGTCTTGCAAAGCTCTCAGATGTCTATTATGGCTCACCGTGGGGACATCGAAAACCGTTTGCCAGACCGACTTTTTACGATGTTTTTCAGCCCACCACTCTCCAGATAAACCATCTGTTGAGCCCCTAGTTTGCACGTCCCCCTCTATAGGGTAACCTCCAGGGGTTGTATCTTGTCTCTCGGTCTTCGGGGAGCCACTCTTATCATCCAACTCCATCTGTCCAGCTTGTGCTTTTGGATTTGAATCTGCACTTTCGAGCTCCGACTTCACGGGTTGTTCCCATGGACGTAACTGTCTCTTCTGATTTATGTAGAGCCTTAGATTTATTCCGCGCCCTTCTATCAATAAGGCGTAAAATCCAACGTACCAGAAGGGCACGGCAGATAGTCGGCTCAGGCGATTAGATGTCGAGAAAATAAGTATAATATTCAGTAAGACCGCTAAAACTAGTAAGACAGCGCCCAATGCCCTAGCGCACAGAATCCGCGAAGAGTTAATGTTGCAGGTGCTCCATCGGATGAAGTTAGGGTGACTATGTTTTCGCAACTCCGTCTCGGCCGAGAGGAATGCTGCGATAAAGCTGGAAGGGTGTGTCGTATGCTGCAAGGCGTGGAGGCAAGCAGTTCGGTCCTCGTGTGTAAGGCTCAACTTCCGTAGTCCAAAAATCGATATGTATTGACGAGTTACTTGCGTAACTTCGTCTCGAAAAGGCTGCGCTGAGACTTTTTCGACGTTAATAACAGAGCGCTCAAAAAGCTATAAGGATGTTATGATGCTTATACTCACAAGGTTGCCATTGCCACTCATCTTGGGCTTCCTTCTTTATCCCAGACGGCAGTTCTGGCGCCCGGGGCTTTGAGAAGCTTATGTCAACCTCGATCTTGGATTCCGGCTTATTGGCCGGCGTTGCTTCTGGTGTTGTCTCTGATGTTGTCACCGGTGTGTATTCATCCAGGATTTCAAGTATCCGACTCAGCTTTTCTACTCTCTCGCCTGATTTCGCCGACCGCGAACCTGATTTAAGATACGCCCTCTTTCCTGGACGCCATGCCGGAGATCGGTCCCTCTCAGATCTAGATAGTTGAATCCATCTCTCGACGTAGTTACAATACCACACGAAAAACTGAAGATTCTCTGCGCTTCGTTCTACATATAATAGATAGTTCATAAATTCGTCCAAAGAGCATGGCTTGTATCCGCATTAGTACTATATGCGAAGCATATTGCAGTATGTACTGACCGAGCACGACTTGCCCCTGATCACACTCTCAAATGATAATTCCGCCGGGATCTTGCTACCGAATATTCTCATATTCCTCAAGTGTGGATTATATGTTAGTAAATTTGATATAGGATTCATAATTTTGTTTTTGGAACCGGTTGCAGGATAGGAAAGAACGAAAGTAAGCTGTGGAAAGTTGAACTATGGCCTGGAACTTCTACGCCATTCTTCGTCGCTCTCTGGAGCTTCGCGTACGTAGCCGAAAAAAGAAGGATATTCTCATACTAAAAGATATACATATTAAGTTGACGAAGTTAACAGATATGAGAGACTTTCATGTAGCACAACAGCTTAACGAAAAGGAAAAGAGGAGAGGGAGTTAACTCCGTATTATCGTAAATATACTAGGAAATGATATTTCTATTAGCTTCATACATTGACGTTGGTTACCTATCCCCCCCTTGTGGTGTTTTATTACTAGACGAGGAACCTCGGAAATGATAAAATCCGCATATCGAAAACTGCCCCTCACATCCTAGAACAGTAGCACTCTTGTACGTGCAACAGATGACACCAACCTTGGTTTTAGCGAAGCACAAATCTCCATACGTCTCTCATACAGGCGTTTAACATCCTTGTCCACCTGTCACGTCAAGATGCAACCAACCTTAATTCGACCACAGAGCACTCACATATCAGACAATAAAATTACGATGAGGATTCCCACATATCATTCAGAAGACTCAATGCCCACATTGATATCCTACTCTACTCAACTTAGTTCAACAAGACAACTGTCTTTGTAAATATTAATATACCTACGATGAGGCTCAAGATCCTTTAATGCCCCGACCTCGAACTTTAAAGCTTATATGGCCACGTTCCCACCATCATAAACTATGTGAATAATAAACTCGTATTTATTAAGTAGCATATGAGTTGTGAGGAGAAAAGGAACCATGAACCGAGAACTGTTGGTTCCACAGTTAAAGAACGTCAAACCATCTCCGATTCCTTCGAGTTTCAAAACTCTACCAAGATAATAACAAGATAAACAAGGTACCAAAATACCGTCAGGACGTGACTTCGATCTGCCTCTAACTTAAGTAGTAGTGGATGGAAAGGATCTTTTGTACCGATGGATTCAATGATTCCCAACGCTGCGTTTTGAATTATCACGTCCCGTCCCGACTGTAACCATACCATGCTATACAACCTTAAAAAAGACCTTTGGAAGCAACTTATACTTATTAAGACCCATGCTTGTTCAAAATCTAATTATATCCCATTCTCGCTCACACCTTAGGTAGTTATTGATAGCTATAGACACTTATAAGCTATATTCCATATGTAGATAGTAACAGGTACTCATAAACATCTCGTCAGCGATCGTGAATAGAACGCAAAGATGTCCTGCATCTTAAGTATAGGTACTTAGGTTAGGTTAGGTACCTGTTAATTAAATTGTAAACGAGGTATAATACGACTACCTCCTAACCCATACTACAAAGACGATACAATCTGAAAAAACAATACTACACAAGTAACCACCCCCCCTTTTTATCTTATCTTCTGAAACCCAACAGCTTAACCACCAACCTGACCAATCCTTTCTTTCTTGACTTTTCTCGTTCTCACCCACTCACCCCCTCACCCCTTACAAAAACCCCATAGCATACGCAACCCCAACCGCGAACCCCAAAACCCCCACCTCCACCCCCGGCCAACCCGTAAACCCAAACCCAAACCCAAACCCAAGCCTCCTTCCCACGCCCACGCCCGCGCCCGCGCTCACCCCCGTCTCCGCGATCTTCCCCTGTGTAACCGTCACCCCGCCATCCTCGTCCCTGCCAAACCCAACCACGGTCGTCGTCCGCGTGACCGTCCTCGCAGGCGGCGTCGGCGCGCCGCTGAGCACCGCCGTGGCAGAGAGCCCCGGCCCCGCCCGGTACACCTTCAGACACCCGTCCGCGGCGCACCGCGTGTTCGGCGCGCAGCACCCGCCGCCGAGGGCCGCGCCGCAGGGCTGCGTGCGGCCGTCGCACTGCGGGGGGTGGGAGGAGGACGCGAGGCACTGCTGCTGCTGCTGCTGTTGTGGGGGGTCGTTGCTGCTGTTGTTGTTGTTGGAGGAGGAGGAGGAGGAGGAGGATGCACAGCAGTATACGCCGGAGGGCGAGAAGGAGCTTGCGTAGCAGATCATGCCGACGGGGCAGCATAGATTCTTCGGCTGTTAGTTTTCCTTGAGCCGACGAGATGTATGTTTTAGGTAAGTGCCTAAGGTACCTAAGGCATATGAGGTGTGAAGCTAGAGCAAGGACACAAAGGAAAAAATATACGAACCGGCTGGTTATACGCCTGGCAGCTATCCCTCCTCTCGCCGCACACATTAACACCTCCCACCGCCACCGCGACGGTGGCCGCGTCTCGGGGGGCAAGCAGGAGGGGGAGCGGGGTGGCAATATCTGGGCTGGTGACGAAGTCCGCGGGGCGGGCATGCTGGACGACATGGTCGTTGGGGTATTGGCCCTGGACTTGCTCTTGGGATTGGGTACGGTTCTTGCCCTTCAGCAGGAACGCCCCGCTCGAATAGTAGATGGCGTCGTAGTAGACGGTGAAGACGACGCCGGTGACCAGCACGCCGACGACGACGACGACCAGCGAGATCAGAAAGGCCCATCGCAGCGTCGGCCGGTTCTCGAACAGGCACTACCGGTGCCAGTTGAGCTTCGCTCGCAGGCAGTTCTTGTTCTTGATGCTCCACGCCTTGCGCCGGTGGTCGTCGCAGTGCTGGCTGGGGATCCCTGCCGTCTCCGCCGCTGCCGTGGCTGCTGCTGGTGGTAGTAATGGTGATGGTGATGATTGTTGTTGTTGCTGTCCGGGTTCGGGTTGGCTTTCTTCTGCCATGTACCGAATCTGCGTGGTAGGGACTAGTTAATGGGTTTTGTGCTGAATATATTTAGGGCTGTGATTTGATAACAGATGCACTTTCGATTCGAAGATCTTCTAGGTGATAACAAGAGTTTTAGGTGTAAGCGGAAATGAAGTTATGTAGAATTGTTATCCGTGACGTTTCTTTCAAGATCCAACTACCGTATGACCAGGTAAGCATAGGTAATGTTGATAGAAGGCATATGCTGCCTCTTATTACCTCCTTCCTACCAAAGGACTCAGATTAAAATTCATGGAAGGGATAATGTTCTCACTTGGGTAGCTAAAAGGGTATCTGATGGTTCTCATTGCGTATCGGCACTTCCTTCACTTCTAGGTATAAACAGTAAATCTGCGATAATCATAATACGATAGAAAGTCCCATCACGATGAAGGGTATCATAGCCAGAGCGGCTTTTTAATTAAAATAAAACCAGGAACCTGGTTTTTCTCAGATATGTAATTGTTGCTTCGTGACAATCGTGAGTGTCGTTTAATGGAAACCTTCTCATCTCAGCTCGTTCCCTTCATATGCAGATCGAAGCACATTCCTCGCAATCATCTTCCGAAGCGTATCATCTAAAAATGTACAAATGTCCACAACGGACGTCGGCCCATTATGTAATGGCTCGCAGCTATCCAACGCAAAGCAATAAACGCCGTGTACAATGCCTTGCGGATGCTCTGAAGAAACTTCCTTAACGGTATTGCTAAAAGGAAGAATTAGGTGGTACTCGACGAACAATACCGGCTATAAAGCCTCCTTTATGAGGGGACCTGACGCAGGAGAGCACGGTAGAATAGAGCGTCAAGATTGAAAAAAATTGTAGCTCTAAAATCTTTCCATCGAACTGAAGTCGAATTAAAGCCATAATGTGAAGACCATCATTACTCCCACAAGACCGGCACCCATACCGGCAATCTCCTTCGATCCGGAGACGGCATTTTGAGTCTCTGACGGCTCGGCACTAGCAGCGGTACCGGTGGCGCTAGGAACAGACGAATAAGAACTGGCGGTAAGCGTTTCTCCCAAGGTTGGTACAGCGACGTTACCATTAACGAGCCATCCGCTAGGGGTTGAAGTCGGGCACGCACGTGTCGAGACCGATTTAGTATCGTATTCCGATCGAGCCACTCCAGTGGGCGTGATAGTGGCCCAGTGCTTGCTCAGGTTATCGAAATCAGGTTTGACAGGCGTCGGGGTGCCCGCACGCGTGAAACCACCAACAATATCCTTACCCGTAACAGTCGGATCGACCTTAGGACCATACGAAATTAAGCCATATTCATTAGCTTCCTGGATCCACTCGTACACGATGGCTCCGCTCCAATCGTTCACCATTTCAGGACCGAAAATAGAATCTTGATCGTTGAATAGTCGTGGGCCAGGCTTATTACATCCAGTCTCGGAGAAGAAAATTGGCACAGGGAAGTTCTTGGCCTGCTCTTGTAGGTTGGAGTAACCGGAGGTCTGATAATCGGTAGGATCGCACCATTGGTACGAATTCAAGCCGTAGAAGTCGACGTTCTCAGACGCATTACCACCGCAGGTAAGATAGTCTTGTAGCCAAGGTCGAAGCTCGGCGATATCAGTCGCTGAGTAACCGACGGGAATTTTGCGGTATCCTTTCGAGTCTCTGTATGCCTTAAGGTCGCGGGCGCTTGCCTTAATAAAAGGTGCGGCCAGCGACTGGTTGTTGATGGCGATAATTTCATTTCCCACGAATAAGCCAAGGAGGTTGTCGTAGTCATGGAACGTATCCATAACCTTGGAGTAGGCATCGAATTGGGTTTGGTTCCACCAAGGATCGTTCTAAAACAATTTAGTGCTGGTCAATTTGAAGGAAGACTTATAAGTCTTCTGGATGTTGCGCTTACGGGTAAGATGTAAGTGTCAAAGGTATCCATGTCTACCATAGCGTAGATGCCAGCGTCGGCGAAAGCAGACATGCAACCGTCATGATCCGCTTTCGGGTCGACGTGATAGACACGAATAGTATTGGCACCTAGTTTCTTCATGAGCGAAGCATCCCGCTTACATTGCTCGGTATCGACCAACGGGTCCTCTAAATTCAAGTCAGCATTGAATAACAACTTGCTTTGATAAATCGCGCATGTTTCGGTTTAAACTTACTCTCGGTAAGTTGATAAGCAACGCCCTTGATGAAAAATTGATCGCCATCGCTTGTGAAGAACTTGCCGCCGACTGCCTCAATTGTTGGTATGGCGTAGGATAGCGTAGCGCTGCATAGCGCTAGAAGTAACGAAGAGTGCATTGTATCGAATCGATAACAATTGTGCGAAGGGAATGCAGATTATGGGGTTTGAAAATAGGTACTCTTGAAATCTAGAAGAGAAAGCTCCACGGTTTTGCGAACGCCGGGAAACTTGAATAATAACGATTGTCGAACGAGTGTGAGTCGAGTCGTTGGGGATGAAATTCTGATTAGCGAGGGCCAGAAACAGTATCAATGCCCGGAGTCTAAACGAATGCGCTCCAAGCTCAGACTTGGCAACGAATGGACAAACGAACGTTTGTGAATCTCCCCCTTTCGATTTTTCGACTCGACTAAAACCTCACGTCTCTACTCCTCCAAAAGTGAAATACGGATAAGACGGGATGCGTGGAGCGTGGGGAGAAGGGAGGAAGGTTAAAGAATCCGGAGAAGAAATATGGAAGTGATATAATAGCGTCGCAGCGGAGGTTCTCGACTTCTCAGAGCAAGGCGTGATCCCAGCTTGTACCTACATACCTTCAAACGCACTACCGCCTGTTGACCAATCGAAGAAGCGGATCCTACTCCTAAAAGCAACCCCTGGTAAATATTGTACATACAAGATTTATTTACCTTGATTTTGGGGAAGCTTGACCAAAGCTTGACCTACTAGAGATATACTAGAGATATACTAGAGATATACTAGAGATTAGTATACTAGAGCGCATGCCTCGATCTCATAGGCTGATAAGTTGCACTGGCAACAACTGGAGACGAAAGCCAGCGAATAACAACGAATGGAAAACCTAACAACGGGCTTTAGACCGAACTTGGATAGTGGATAGGGATTTTAGGACCTACCTCTATGGTACTCTAAAAAGTCGGAAGTCAAGGATAAGAGAGGATCGACAAGACCAACCCCCCCTGTCGTTTGTTCCGGCGAAAAGAAAATTCAGAAAGATCGCTCCCATCGGGTCCCGTCGATTGGGTGACCATTATCCAGCTACCTAGGCTTACTTACTATCTAGTGTAGTGTTAACAGGTAGGTATGTCGCTAACATATCCGGGCATACGTAGTAAAACCGTAGACGCGTATGCTACGAAATTCGAGCATTCCAGCCATGCCAACCAAAGGTGAAACGTTACTGCAAACGGCTCTAACTGTTGCATCATTATTGGTTCATCCTGTCGTGGGGTCCCGTGTTTCAGACTTTCTATTCAGAAACATTCAGATGTGCCGCTGATGATAGGAGAGATATTGAAGAGACTTACATCTCGGCGTTGCACAGATCTACATTCGACATGCATTACTTGGGGCAGTTTTGCAGGGATAACCTACCTCATTGTACGTAATGAGTCCAACAGCTCCGGTCTGTAGAAGCTCTTTATCCACAGATGGAATTATTCACCTAAAAAAAAAAAAGGTTCCTAGCGCGCAGTGTCTTCATGAGATACCTGCCCATTTACATACAGCATGGCAGCCCGTTCAGCTCGTGTTGCAGGTGTCGTAAGGAATAAGGTTAGATCCGAATTGTCTGTCTACACCTATGGACGCCCGATATGTAAATGTTTCTGATGGACTAAGCATATCGGGAGCTTCCTAGGTTAGCCGCTTTAGACTAAATGTTTAAAAAAAGGAGCTGGGCAGTCATGCAGCCGGTAGTCCACAGAGCCAGTAATTTCCATTCGCTTCCTACCGACAGCACATGCATGTAGGCAAATGGAGCGCGGACATGCCTCCTCAACTAATGTACTCATCCAATTTTTGTGCATCATGACGTAATAGAAGGATGAGCTTGGGTTAGGTAGGTATAATACCAACTGTTATTATTAGTAGTGTATTATTGTACGCAGAACTGTTGGTTTGCTGCATTCTGAGGTAGTGTATAGGTAGGTAGAGTCGATAAAGCCTCGGTGACAATAGAAGTAGTTCAATACTTACACAAATCACATAAACTATTCAATTATTTTTTTTGGATATGTTGCACTACTTTACATATCTTCCGACTGTTAAACAAAAAAAAGAAAGAAAAATGTGTTACCGTATGTTTGAATAATAAGAGCTGCTGTACGGATTACCTGAGCATGAAAGTGTTCGTATAAGTTATGTAACCTAGTATAACTATAGCAGATAAGAACAAGTCTATCGATAAGATGCGATATCCCCGATAAATCTTATCGGAGGCGAACAGATGGTGCCAGCCGGCAAAGTGGGATATGAATCTGGAACTTTTTTTTTTCTTTCCATGTCGCGTTGAATGCGTCGAATGCGAAACCAGCTTCAACATTGCAACATCTTCAACCTTCGCAATTATGGTAAGTCGTACAGCGCATCCGATTTTGCAGCAGAATTTCTGACTCCTATTATAGAAGATAAAGGCATTAACCCGCTCAACAGAGGCGTATCAGCCGCCTGGGTCGGATGTCCCAAAGGTAAAATCCCTAACTTGGAAATACTTGCCCTTCTCTATTCATGTTTCTTACTATTTTCAAGGCGCCTCGAAACTTAGACCCGGCGATCCATCCCTTCGAAAGAGCACGAGAATATACGCGCGCCCTCAATGCCGTAAAGCTGGAGCGCATGTTCGCTCAGCCGTTCATCGCACAGCTTGGAAATGGACATGTTGATGGAGTTTACTCGTTAGCAAAGGATCCCAATTCTCTCGATAGATTTGCCTCAGGCTCTGGTGATGGTGTTGTAAAATGTTGGAGCTTGACGAGCAGAGACCAGGTCTGGAAAACGACCGCCCACGAGAATATCGTGAAGGGGATGGCCTGGACGCCAGATCAGAAGCTTCTTACATGTGCTGCTGATAGGTCGGTAAAGATCCACGATCCTTATAATACCCGTGACGATTCGCCACCCATACACTCCTGGCTCGGCACGAGTGCCTTCACAAGCTTGAGTGTTCATAGATCCAAGAATGCGTTTGCGGTTTCTTCCGATGTCATATCCGTCTACAACCTCGACCAATATACATCTGCGCCAGAAGTTCTTCGCTGGCCCTCATCTGGCGAAACAATCAATTCCGTCTCTTTTAATCAAAGTGAGACTTCGGTTCTCGCGTCTTGCTCTACAGACCGTTCGATCATTCTATATGATCTCCGCACGGCTTCGCCACTCGCACGAACCTTCCTCAACTTTAGCTGCAACAAGCTATCCTGGAATCCGGTAGAGCCGATGAACTTCGCAGCAGCGAGCGAAGACCATAATGTGTATCTGTTTGATATGCGCAAGTTTGACCGAGCGTTGAACGTACTCAAGGACCACGTCGCGGCAGTGATGGACGTGGAATTCTCCCCGACTGGACAAGAGCTTGTCACAGCCTCGTATGACCGGACAATTCGACTGTTCAACCGTGATCAGGGTCACTCGAGGGACGTATACCATACGAAACGGATGCAGCGAGTCTTCTGTGCTCGGTGGACTCCTGATTCCAAGTATCTCCTGAGTGGATCGGATGACGGAAATATTCGCCTTTGGAGAGCAAATTCTTCCAAACGGGAAGGTGTAAAATCGGCAAAGCAGCGGCAGGCTCTGGAATACAATGAAGCATTATCTGAAAGATATGGTCACATGGTATGCTCATACCTCCTACAGTTTTAACCTCTATATCATAAAAGCATGTACTGACATAAACGATAACAGCCCGAGATAAGACGAATCAAGCGTCATAGACATCTTCCGAAGGTTATTAAGAAGGCGAGCGAGATCAAGAAGGAGGAACTCAAGGCTATTAAGCGACGAGAGGAGAATGAGAGGAAGCACACGAGGAAGCAGTTTGAGAAGAGGAAGAGTGAGCGTGATAAGGTTATTCTTGCGAGAGAGAAGTAATTGCGGACTGCATTCCGAAAAAGCTGGTTGCTTATCAGGTATTTATGAATTGCATTTACAGGGCGTTAAAGGGGTAAAGGATACTTCGATACCAGGCATGACATCGATAGGTTGCGTCTACGTTATTGCAACGGATCAAAATATATACTCATTGCGTATTTCCAGGTATTTAACTTGATCGTCTAGAGACATAATTAAGTGAATAGGTAGGTATATGTTAGGTATGCTTTCCCAATTGCGTGTCAGATGGCGACAACATGAAGTTGAAAACTTCAAATGCCCTAAAAAAAAGCCAGGCTCGGATTAAAGAACAGCACGATTTCAAGTTCCTGATAATTTCTAAGTATATTAGGACGACCTCTATGATTGCCACCCCCTTCATTGAAATAGTAGATGACCTCCTGAAATGATGATAAATGCAGTAATTATTATCCAAGTTTCGAGCGGACATTAGAATCGCTGAATATAACATCACTACTTACTACCTAATGTAAGATGGGTTGAGTGCTTGGATCGAAAAGCGCTTGACTTGAGCCTTGATAAACTGACATGTCTTAGTGAGACCCCTGTTATTAGATAGACGCAGCCGATTGGCCAAGTGCAATCGGAACCTGCCTTAGTCGAAACTTACGACGCTTGGACCATTTGTTTCAAGGGTCTAGGAGCCTTTTCAGAAGCTGAGCTGGAAGTTGCGACGACGGACTCAATTTGTGATTGTGATTGTGATTGTGGACACGGAGCCGGTTCATCCATTTTTCATCCCATCTTTTTCAATCATTTTTTTCAATCATTCGATTCATGTGTTCTTTCCCAGAACACCCGAAAATACTTGTATAAACTCCTAAACTTCGTTTCGTCTATTAGGTACCTAATTATTCGAAGTGCTTGCTGGCCAGCATTCGTGCCTATTATATCTTTCCGATATCATGGACCATCCTCGACCTCCAGTTCGCGAATCGTGGTGGGCGCCCATATCTGTCGATCTCCTCCTCAAGGTTCTCAACGTTACGATACTGCATCCCTTTGTAGCATGGATTATACCTCTCTGCTTCCGCGCCGAGCACCAAGCATGGAACACCAACCCTATGGTGGTTAGTATTGCGTGGGCCATCTTCGTCACTCTGCTGTGGATGGGAAACGTCATAAGTCACAAGATTGCGTATGGAATGCACCGGGAGGTAGACTTGAGCGAGGAGGTTATCGTGATAACGGGTGGTGCCAGCGGTCTTGGCCTCTTAATTGCTGAAGTATACGGCATGCGAGGGGCTACCGTTGCGGTTTTGGATATTGCCGAATTAGAGAGTACCGAAGCCCGCGGCATTACTTATTATAAGTGCGACGTACGAGATAAGGCACAGATTGCTAGAGTTGCAACGGAGATAGAGCGCGATGTGTGTATTCTTTTCTACTGGTTTACATGTGACTTGACTAACATGCTTTCTAGCTCGGAACACCTACCGTCCTAATCAACAATGCCGCCGAGGTTGTTGGCAAGAAACTACTCGATATGGATCTAGAGGAAATCGAGAGGAGTCTCACAACGAATCTCCTATCGCACTTCTACACTATCAAGACCTTTCTTCCCGGCATGATTCGCAACGAGACTGGCGGTACCATTGTAACCCTCTCGAGCGTTATTGGCCACCTTGGTGCCGCTCAACTCACGGATTACGCTGCTGCCAAGGCAGGAGTAACGGCTCTACACAAGTCTTTAGCTGCCGAGCTGCAGGAATACCCAGAGATCAAAACCATTCTCGTTACGCCGGGCCAGCTAAGCACACCACTCTTCTACGGCGTGAAGACTCCCAATTCATTCATTGCCCCGGTTGTCGAGCCCATAGACGTTGCCAAGGAGATAATAAAGGCCATCGATCTCGGTTTAAGCGACCACATCGGCATGCCCCTTTACGCGCGCTGGGTGGATTGGTACAATGTGCTGCCTGTGGGCCTCCAGAAGATTGCGCGGAAGCTTTCCGGCGTGGACAGCGGCATGAAAACGTTCATAGGCCGTAGGGAGACCCAACCGAGTGAGAAGAATGGGAAGTTGATCTAGCATCCATCGCAAATTGACGGATGGTTCAACATAAAGATGTTTGGTTAATGAAAGAGACATTTACGATAATACAGATATATACCAGACAATGGAGCGCTGGCGTCCGCAAGTCTGTTAAGATGCAATGGTAGTAATGTGTAGGGTAAATAGGTACTGTATAGTAAAACGCAGAGAACACGCGTTCCCATAGGAGCTTGATCATCAACAGAATTTCCTGAAATGTGAATGAGGTTCTCCCGAGGCCGTACACGAATTTTGTAGGGGACGCAACCGGTCAGCCAGTCCGGGGTTCATGCTCTATCCTAATAAGCAACAGCCCGTGTTAGTACCATCTGCGCCATATCAAAAACCGTATCCGCGTCCGAATTGGGAGAAGGAGACCGAAAGTTACTAGTCACAATGTTAAATGCCGTGGCTGGCCATTGATATCCTTGGCTTTGGTTGAGCATACCAGGCATGTTGCACTGCAGTTGATGTTCGCGCTGCCTCGAGCTCTGAATGGGCAGGTCGGCCCGAGTACCTCTGACAATGCCACCGAGGCTTTGGAGCCCACGCGGCAGCATGCAGAGGCTGCCTACAGCGGGCTTATCAGGTTCGTCTTTCCGGCTCGCGCCCATATCCGGTGTTAACGGTCGACGAACGTCATGTCTCGTGTGGGAGTGTGGAGTGTGGCTCTAATAACTAGGTCAATTAATATACCTAGGTATGTATTTCCCCTGAAGAATTTTTTTTTCTTTCCCTTGCGCCCATTTCCACACTGGAATGCCGGGATATTGGGGGCTCGACGCTTCATTGGAACCGAACATAGGTCAGCCAAGGCCTAGAATGTTGTAATGGGCGCTGAATACGGAATATAATAACTGATATTATATCAGGTAGGCTATGTTGCAGTTTGAGATAGCCGAGGGGTAGGGAATGAGATAAACGCTTCGAGGGGCCTCCTATACAACTAGATACCTGTCAATTTCGTATTGGCAAAACAATATAGGAATTACCAACGACTTCATCTCTAAGTTCCCCAGTTGACTATGCTGTGTAAATAGATAAATGTTTGAACTATTTCAACAGGACATTTAGAGTAACTTCTCTCGGCCCAATCGCGTGTACCTATTAGGAGCCTCTTCTCTCGACTGGTGAGCTATGATTCGAGCCTGTCAGCCTCGATGTTGAACATACGACGCCACTCGACCTATAGCTTTCGAGTGTAACCCATAATACCCGAGATGAGATGGTCGCACAGCATAAATGAGAAAACCCCCTTTTATACCTTTTACACGGAATACGGCCCAATGGTGAAGTCGGCGTAAAACTGCTCTTGTCGTCAAAACAAGGAGTAGTAGATACGTATTATCACAATAGTACAATAACATTGTGTCTGCGTGTCTGCATGTCTCCATGTCTATAATTGTGTAGTAATACATATCACGTACACACCGGGCGTCAAAGGTCTTTTTTTTTTTTTTTTTTTTTTTTGAAAATACTACGTATTGTGATCCTACGGAGTGTTTTTTAATTTATCTTGCATGAAGAAGATAACTCAAGCACATAACTTGTGGGGTTTAGGCAGAGGTAGACACGTGAACAAAACTTTAAACATGACTTCAGCATAATCCGTAAGCATAATCAAGGTAGGCTGGGGATGAATGAAGATATGGGTAGGTGCAAACTGCGGTGATCTTGCAGATTGTGTGAATGTACCGTACACAGATATCACAGATATCACAGATCACAGCCTTGGAGAGGAAGGAAAGAATACGATATACGCTACGATACAAGTGCAATGGGTCGAAGTGGAAATGGAAATTACTAAAAAGGGACTGAATAGCGAAGGAAGTCGTAACTGATAGGCTTGTTCCTTCTCTAGTTGATTGTTAGTCATCCGTCAGGAGCGGGGAGTTACTGCCAAGGAGCCTACCAGAAGTCCCTCCCCCTTTTTTTCCCCGCAGTTATTTTGAAGCTTATCGTAGCTAAATATCAATAATACAAAAAAGAACATCAATAATACAATAATGCAATAATAAAACACCAAAACGCATGATTTTTTTTTTTTTTTTTTTTTTAAACGCACTACTCCAACTCGCTAGTCGGAGCTTGCCATCATGCTAGCCTACCACAAGCGCGGTTCTAATGATAACAATCACCTCAAGGGATGATTACTGTTCTAGCCCTGTCATCCCGCTTGACGTTTGCCAAGGGCCTCAGATCTTATGCTATTCATCACCACGCCACCGACGATAATACATATGTACGCTCATCAGCTATCATATTCCATATTTCACTTGTGACGGGCATGGACCGCACCTGCATATACATACATCGGACATACGGGAAGCGATCGTCTTTTTCTTTCGATATTAAGACCATCATGTCGTACCGTGTGCTGTCGGCCTGTAGACTGGTCACAATGTCTCTGGGCTGCCAAGTGCCCCCCAAAGTCAAGTAGGCTGCGGAGAGAGAGAGGGGAGATCAAACTGCAGTAGAAAATGCGTGGGGGACCGCCAGGGTCCGGACTCACCTTCGTTCAACAAGGTCCTCGGGGAAAACGTGGTTAATATGTTTGCAGTTCGCAGGCCTCCAAGCGATGGCGCACGAATATATGAGAAATACATGGAATACGTGCATACATGCATACATATCTACGTACCTCACACACACGCACACATACAGTCTCGATTACATTCCAGCCTCAGGCCTGTCGGTGACCCGAGTCAGCTATTAATATATTCCCGCTTGGCTGCCACGAATGGGGCTTTACGGGGAGACCGCTTTTGGCCGGTATTATTACATTAGCAGACGCCTCGAGCTGCATCTACATTAAGTCCACGAGAGCCTCTTAAGCGTCCCCCCCTAATAGTGGCGTTTTACAAGGGTGTTTATCAACCTCAGGATACTAAAATAACTCTTATCTATTGCCTTAGACTCGGCCAATCACACACCTCACAGCCAACCAATATTCGCCCTAAATGGCCACCAACATGATTTGCTAAGTGCACGAGGTAATCAGTATCTAGCAATAGCAATAAGACGAAGGATCCCTATCATATGCGTGGTTCTGTTTGGTCGAACTTTTACTACGCAAGCTATGGAGCTCGGATGTATACCTAGAAGCTCTGAGCGCCCATTCCCCCCAAAAAAACATTGCCCCCAGGCAACATTTGCTTTGTGCTGACTTACTTCATGTATGTTGCACCTCTAACGGGCGCCCTCGGTCGGGTGCCGTGTCGCATCTAATTGTAGATCCTATAAAC
The DNA here is from genome assembly GCA_022478815.1 of Daldinia bambusicola. Lineage (NCBI taxonomy): Eukaryota > Fungi > Ascomycota > Sordariomycetes > Xylariales > Hypoxylaceae > Daldinia > Daldinia bambusicola. The sequence goes on along the minus strand of MU284101.1, from coordinate 87,844 downwards.
GGGCTACGCCCCTGTATTGCTTACACCACCAAACTTGAGCCCCATTGAATCTGTCGCAATAGTTTACAACCCTTATTACATGCGGCGCTCGACTACACTCACTAACTGGACTGACCTCGGGTGGATCTATGGTGTAATACTACCCCCAGTCCATCCATGGTAGCCATGTGGTGGGATCCGTCGCGGATTGAAGCGACTGTCACTCGACAGTTCGTCTGCTCACATCTCCTTCCCGAGGAGATAAATCGTTTGGACTTACCGCTGGGTTTTGGTGACGGGTTGACAGACGGGACTTATTGGGAATGGATTGACGAAAAAGCGAAGCGTATCTTTCTTATCCTTCTTGACTTAGGGATCCCAGATCAGATCTTCGGGCTTATCGACGATAGTTGGGACGACGATGACCTCCCGATTCCGCTCGACCAGATCGAACGGCTGGCGCTTACGCTCACCAAAGATGATAAACTTGAGAGGAAGTTTTATTCTCGCCAATTTCACTATCTGCTTAGATTCATAGAAAAGGGCGACTATATTGTATACGAAGACCCGGAGGTTGTGCCTCTTACTGTCGATAAGCGCCCTGGGCTAAGCCTCAATAACGTCGTCAGTAGGGTAGAGTTGGCAAATCGACTCGGGGAGATCTTCTTGAGACGTCGCATTCCGATCGGAACGGGCTCTGGCCTGCTAAGCGAAAAGGAATTCTTTTATGAGATCGACAGGGCAAGGAATATCGAAAATGGCCATATCATGTCTTATTACGGATCGTACGCGCACCAGGGTGCTGTTTATGCTTTATTTACTCTCCCAAGCGATTTTAGCCTCAAATCCCTTTTAGTAACAACGCCAAGTTCAGTGAAGTCATTGGCTAAACAGGATCGACGATACCTACTCATGAACTGGATACACTGCCTTGTTGACGCACTGTGCTACCTCCATAGTAGTGGATTATCTCACGGCAGAATCAAACCATCGACAGTGCTCTTCAACAATGAAAATCATGTCTTCTTCGCAGATATAAGTCACTTAAGCGCAGAAGCGATAGCTAGTGCATCGGATAGATCTGCCTTCGACAAAGAATCTTACGACTATGCGGCCCCTGAACAGTGGTATCGGCCGTCAACTAGCCACGGCCACCGAAGAAGTACTCTCGTCACCTCTTCCGGATCAACGTCGTCAGATAACTCGATATTTTCTATCAGTAGAGGACACTCGGAAAACGGCAACCCTGCTTCGATGATGCACACGCCGACACCTTCTCTTGACCCTCAGGCGGTCGACATCTTCTCGCTAGGATGCGTCATACTTGAATTGTTGACTTTTCTAATGAAACGTCAGACTCGATCCTTCGCCTCGCATCGATCTGCCAAACATAAGCAAGCTGGCCGAGGAGGAGCAGTTTTAGACGCCTCATTCCACAAGAACCTAGGACAGGTCGAATCGTGGATGGAAAGCCTTGCTAAGGATGCATCAAAGAAGGATGACCAGGTGTTCCGTGGCGTGGCGCCTATGCTGCAGGTGGTGTCAAAAATGCTTTCGGGAGCTCCCCATGAGAGGCCAACAGCGCAGGAAGTTGAGCAATGCACGTACAAAATCCTGACAGAGAATTGCCAGATCACAGAGCCGCATTGCGTCCATCAATACGACGGTTGGGATTTTGGATTTGGGAACATGCACATCAGTGGAGGAGGGGGAGGAGGAGAAGGTTTTAATATTGCTGGAAAGAGGCATAGCGGCCCGGTGAGATCGAGTTACTCCCGATCAGGTTCCTACCGGCCGATGAGCAGCAGCTCCGTTCGGGAAGTGGACATGCCCGGCGGTAGCGGCTCGCAGTCCACAAACGCCCGGGTAAACAAGGTGCGCACTTGGCAGGCTCATGTATATGCAGGTAATGATTGCATCCCAAGTACTAATTCGACGTAGAGAGAAAGCTGACATGGTGGGACGTCATGACAGAAACGACAAGAATATGACAGTTCAGAGGAAGAGGAGATTGGGGTAGCAAAATAGGATCGGGAGAGGACTGTAATCTAGTATATAACGCATAGGAGTTCTGGGATTTTCAACTAGGCTTGATGTGGATGATTAACATATCGGCGGCGCGTGGGGTAACTATCGTTCTAAAAAAGAAAAAAAAGGAAGGGCGAGGAAAGAGAGACTTCATATGGTATATTAAACGCCTATCTCGTTGGATGTGGTGAATATCTGGGTATCGTACGGATGATGGGTTTATGAGCTTGCTACATTTAAAAAAGGGAAGTGGAATGGTTTTTAGTAGCAATCTAACACCTACGCGGAGTGTTGTGTTATGACCGGTATGGCCGGTACTATAGTATTACGAAAAGACTTGTAGGTCGAAAATTGTTACCCGTGGCTATTATTGACTGGGCTTCATGTTAGCAATCCGTGAGAAGAATCTTTGATAATAGGATAATCGTATTTCATATCGTCATTAAATGCACATGTGTGCTATTAACAAGGTACTTAGGTACCTCAAGAAGTGGTAAGAGGAAACGGAATGGTAGGTTATTCCGTCAGGTACTAACGGCCCGGGCTCTCACTGGACCTGGGCAATGGGGAGGCATTTCAGGCAGTCTGAAGCTGCGTCACTAGATACCCACTTTATCACCTAATCGCAAGGCTAGAGCTACGGGTGGGAAACAGCGGGCGAGTTAAGGTTGTTAAGCTTTTAGTTTGTACAATACGTACCACTCTTCAATAATTCTTGCCCATTCAGACGACGTCCTCATTAACTTCTCTCTCTAATCAACTTCTCTACACCAATTCGAACCCACAACGCCCATTAATTAAAAGTCACTCTCTCCCATATTATAATACAATACGAGTCGATCTCTGTCGGCATCTCCCCAAGCACACATACACACACCAGTCAACATGGCTTCGCAGAAGCCGTCTGTGAAGGAGGCGCAAGCGCTTGCCAGCTCCGACCCGCGAAAAGCTGAAGCTATTTACAAAGAGATCATATCTAAACCTCCTTCTGTTACTTCCGACTCGGCGATAAGGGAATACGAGTCTGCTTTGATAAGTTTAGGAGAGTTGTATCGGGATGAGAAGTAAGCAGCGGTTTTTAAAGTATTCAGCCCTTGTGGGTTTTGGAAACTGACAATTTTATGCCCCAGGAAACCCCAAGAGCTCGTCGATCTTGTCACCACAAGCAGAACCGTCCTCTCGAGCTTCGCAAAGGCTAAGACCGCCAAGTTGGGTATGCTCTAGCTCCCCCTTCATTCTTAAAATGTTAAGAAAAGCATATTCATCTAACTTATTTATTACGTAGTCCGTCAGCTGCTCGACCTCTTCGAAGCTATTCCAAACACAACCGATATCCAGATTGCCGTCACCAAGTCATGTATAGAGTGGGCTACCTCCGAGAGGCGGGGCTTCTTACGCCAGAACCTCGAGACCAGGCTCGTTACCTTGTATATGGTTAAGCAATCTTACTACGATGCTCTTACCCTTATCAACAGTCTCCTGCGGGAGTTGAAGCGTCTCGATGACAAGTTGGTGCTGGTTGAGGTTCAGCTATTGGAATCTAGAGTATACCACGCCCTCGGAAACAACTCCAAGGCCCGTGCCGCCCTCACCAGCGCGAGGACGAGCGCCGCTTCGGTCTACACTCCGCCCTTACTCCAAGCCAACCTGGACATGCAGTCGGGCATGCTGCACACCATGGACCAGGACTTCAACACGGCCTTCTCCTACTTCATCGAGGCCCTCGACGGCTACCACACGCAGGACGAGACGGCCAAGGCCACGGCCGCGCTGCAGTACATGCTGCTCTGCAAGATCATGCTCAACCTGGTCGACGACGTCAACAACCTGATGGCATCGAAGCAGGCGCAGAAGTACGCGGGGCAGAACCTGGAGGCGATGAAGGCGATCGCGCGGGCGCACGCGAACCGGTCTCTGGAGGAGTACGAGCGGGCGCTGGCGACGTACCGGTACGAGCTCGGCAGCGACGCCTTCATCCGCAACCACCTGCGGCGGCTGTACGACGCGATGCTGGAGCAGAACCTGATCAAGGTGATCGAGCCCTTCAGCCGCGTCGAGATGGCCCACGTCGCCCGCATGGTCGGCCTCGACACCCAGCAGGTCGAGCGCAAGCTCTCCCAGATGATCCTCGACAAGGTCATCATCGGCGTGCTCGACCAGGGCGCCGGCTGCCTTATCATCTACGACGAGACCCGCCGCGACGAGTCCTACGACGCCGCGCTCCAGACCATCGAGAAGCTGAGCAACGTCGTCGACGTCTTGTACACCAACCAGGCTTCCATGTTGGAGTAGAATGGGGGAGGGATGGCTTGATTGACACGGGGCTTACCTAGGTAACCTAGGTACCTACCTGAGCTTAGGCGCTTTGCTTAAGCTAAGGGAAGGAGGCTTTGTGCTGTGGTGTAGAAGAAGGAGGAGAGCAATGAAATGAAATGAAGCGAAGTGAAATAAGTCAACTCGGCCGGTGTAATATTACTAGGTAGAGAGAGAGAGAGAGCAAGTGTCAGGCCAAGCAAGGTCCTCGGCGTCGAGTCGAAGAACAGGAAGAAGACGGCACTGAGGCTGCGATGGCACTCGTACATATCATATATCAATCAAGATGGACTTGTGTCAATTGAAATCGTACCTGATGTATGCGTATAACGTGTTGTGTTGTGTTGTGTTGTATTGTATTGTACCATGTGCTTCATTTCACGTCCTTTCGCCCCTGACTTCTGCTCCTACTACATGTTTACCTACCTAGAAGTAGGTATCTTCCGAGAAGAAAGAAAAAGAAAAAAAAAAAAGCTCAACTGGTTTCTATGTATATTGACCAAGTCTCGATAAGACTACCAAGAAATCATATGTAGTTAACTACCTGCTTAAGTACCCAAGGTAGGTTAGGTAGGTAATCGGCGTGAATAGAAGGGTATCTGATTAATGCAACATGGTAGCTACCTACCTAGGCAATGTCCCATATAATTTGGCTAACTACCTCTACGTACATGTAAGGTATACATTTCCCCAAACAGCCCCTTTTCCGGTATCACAACGCCTCCTGAACGTAATGCAAGTGTGCATACTTACCTAATGTATGTATATCCTGCCTGGGCCCAAAAGAAAAACGCCAGCGGCACACGACCGGGGCCCTGTGGACTATGCTATGTTAGGTATGTACAAGGAACAAAACCAACGGTATCTATCTGTAGTAATGCGCCGCCAATGCGATACGATGCGGATGCGGTCTATCATGCTCGCTCCCCTGTGTGATGAATGGATGAAGGAAACCAGTCCAGCCCAGACTGGACCAAGTACCAAACCAGTCACCTAATCTCCCCCTCCCCAAAAAAAAAAAATCCACCATATCAGGTAATCATCACATATCCCTCCTTCTGCTTTGCTTTTTTCACTCTCCCTATTCTTGAAATAGGGCGTACTAGCTCCTCGCTTCTTCTTCTTGCCAAATATCTTATCCCTTGTTGCTTTCGTTTAGAAGTAACTCCTCCTAACCCTACTCTTGTTTCCCATGACTGAACATCAGCTCAAACCCGACCTACCTTAGGCATAACCATAGGTAGGTATATAGGCATAGGCATAGGCATAGGCATAGACATAAGTACCAGTACCAGTACCAGTACCCAGTACCTATACTCAAGCCCCAGCCCCAGCCCCGGCCCTCTCCCTCTCCCTCTCCCTCTCCTTTCCTTTCCCCCTCATCACCCTCCTCCTCTCCCCCACCACGAGCGCAAACACCCTCTTCGCGAGCGACGCCTCGCTCCACCCCCCGCCCACCTCCCTGGCGAACGCCTCCACGACGTCCACGTGCCACCGCTCGAGCACCAGCGTCTCGCCCTGCGCGCCGATCGCCTTGCCCACGAGCTCCGACGCGTCGGGCGCCGGGGGTTGGCGCCGCCACCAGCGCTGGAAGCGGGATTGCTGTTTTTGCTGCTGCTGCTGCTGCTGCTGCTGCTGCTCGAAGGCGAGCGGGTCGTACCATCGTAGTCGGAGCAGCTCGTTGAGACGGACCCAGTGGTGGCGGGTCCATTCCGTCTTGGACAGGGCGAAAGCGACAGGTCGGCGAGACGACGAGGGCTGCGCGGCTGGTCTGCCGATGCCCTTTTGTGGTGGCGCCTGCATTGGGGGGTTGGTAGTGGTAGTAGTAGTGATAGGAGAAGTGGCGTCGGTGCTACGACTCGAGGAGGACGAGGCGGAAGAATCCGTTGATTCGTCGTGGGCGTTTTCTGGGACGGACCGGAGAACGGGTGCTTGGGGAGGAGCTATGTTGTTGCTCCTGATGCCGTTTAGCTGATTCCCGATGCTGGGCTCGGCCTGGACGGTGGATGAAAGCGCGCTAGGCACGAAAGCCACGACCCGACCTGGCGTGGTGGGCTTCATGGGAGAGCGGAAACACGATTTAGACGGCGAAAGCGTCCGGTCCCACCGGGATGGGACTTCTCTTGGAGGGAAGCGCTCATAATCTGTTCCATCTGTCAAGACCGGTGATTCCTGCTGTTCTTGCTGCTCATCTTCGTCGTCTTCGTCGTCTTCTTCGTATTGTTCGTCCTCTCCATATTGTTCAACTTGCTCGCCCCGATCGTCATGCTCATCTTCATCACTTGGCAGTAGAAGGAGGTCTTCTTCGTCTTCTTCGTCTTCTTCCTCGTTCCTGCCGGGGGCCGGTCCGCTTCTGAAGAGCGACAAACCAGACTGACCTGGTCGCGGTGTGAAATTTTGTTTCTGCTGGATTGACGGGTAGGCCTGGCGTTCAGGTGTCGAGGGGTGAGGCGAGGGCTCAGGTGATTGTTCAGACGGTTGTTCAGGCGATCTTTCGGGTGAGCGTTCTGGTGATGATTCGTGTGATTGCTCAGAAAACTGTTCAGGGGACCGTTCAAGAGATTGCTCAGGGAACTGTTGAGGTACTTGTTCGGGTGACTGCGGAGAAGGAGGCTCAGGAGATTCAGGTTCAGGTTCAGGGGATTGAGGTTCGGGGGAAGGCGAACGCTCAGGTGAGGGCGAGACCTCGATGTGAGAATCTTGCATAGTATCTTTGGATTGCGAAGGAGGTGCCGGAGAGGATAGATCAGTTCGTTGTTCTGGGCTTGGCCGGGATTCCTTTTGTGGGATAGAAGAAAATAACCCCGTGGACCAAAGCGACCTTTGTGGTTCCTTAGGGGGCTGAATTGTCGTTTCTTTATGTGTTGGTTTTTGGAATACAGGCTGGGGGACCTTCTCGACTATCTTAGCTGAATTTGCTGCCCCTGCTTCGGGAGTCTTCTTAGGTAATATAGCTGGTGATGAGAAGAAAGACAAGATATCAAAGCCGCCGAATAGTCGAGATTTAGATTTCCGTTGATTCCCCGGGGTAGCCTCTGTCTGCTGTGCTAGCATTGAGTACTCAGACACTTCTGCGGGTCTCACAGCTTCCACAGTCTTCGCGGACTCTACAGGCTCTGCTCGTTCCTCCCGCGGCTCCTCCCCCAGTTCCTCTCGTACTGTTGGCTCTTCTGGGTTTTCCGATTCAACTGATAATTCACGTGCTTCCGAATGTTCCCGAGCCTCCTGCTCCTGCTCCTGCTCATCCTCCTCTTCCGGCTCCTCATGGCCTTCTGGCTCCTGGACGTCCTGACGAAGATCCAAAACTGACTGTTCGACTTCAGGAGACGAGCTCTCAATAATGCGAGTAGCCTCGGAGTTCCATCCCTGGAGTATAGAGTGGGCATCCGAAGCCCGCGGTCTTTGCCGCACTTGTGGCGCATCTTCCGTTTCGCTCTGCGGATTCTCCTCAATCTCTATTTGAGAAGGGCTTGCAATCTCTTCACGGTAAATGAGACGTCTACTAGTTTTTCTCCAGGGGCTTGGAACCTTTGTGCGTCGCGTGCGTTCAGTCCTCCTAGGTGATGGCCTTGATGCCTCAAAATCCCAGAGGTCGCCATCGTCCGCTTCGTAGTCTACTAGCGCGCTATCTCCTTGCTCATCGAATCCTTGTTCCTGCTGTTCTATCATCTCGTGATTCGGAGCCTCGGTTGCTGCACGGCTTGCATTTGAGTTGTATGTAGTAAACATATTTGGACTCTGGGAACGTCTTGGCAGGGAACCTGGGCTCTGATTTATATCTTGCTGATGACTATCACTGCCTGCAGCCCAATTTATTCCATTGTTGCTTGACGGCAATGTCCTAGCTGAATTAGACACCGACTGATCGAACGAGCGACTCTGTTCCGGCGCTCGGCTACTGGTGTCAAATCTGGCACTCCTTGATATTCCGTTTTGAGACATATTGCCCATAGCTGGCCCAAACGGGTCCGAGACGTTACCAACTACCTCACCCTGTGCTGACGACTGACTATGAGACAGACTGGCCCTCCGAATTTGAGAAAGGGCAGCACTAGGACCAGACAAAGACTGAGGATTGAATTGAGCCGAAACGCTACGACTATGTCGACTGGGTGATTTAGACAAGGATGGTTGGCCAGAATGATCCAAAGGGAAAGGTTGCGAAGGGTCATTAGAAGTCGATCCTCTAAATGGACTTCCAAGACTGCTTTCGCGACGTTCAGGGGATGGTCTGTCTGACATCACATCTTGGAGCGTTCGTCCAACACGTACGATCGGCGAGAGCGATGGTCTGCTATGATGGGGAGGTTCCAATGTCTTGGGAGGTTCCGTATGTGCTTTAGCAGAAGGGGGTAACTGGGGAGAAGAATGTTGAATTTCCGGTGTGTTGTTATTGATTTCTTGATCTAATCGAGATGGACCAAAATCCATTGCACGCGGCCGATTTATGATAGGAGGCGAGGATTGAAAGCCTGAATTAGAACTGGGACCGGCAACGTCTTGTTCTCTTGTAGACGGGCCCGGTTCCTCTTCTCGAGCTCTTCTAGAATCAGTATTGGAGGACGACGTATCATCAGGAGTTGGTAGTCTGTTAGACCCAAAATTAGAGCCTGTCTGTCTGTTGACAGAGTTAACTTGGTCATCAACGGTTAAAGTTTCCGCATGGCTTCCCTCCGCAGTATTCCTAACGCGGCTTACTGGTTTAGGGGTCGCAGCCTCAAGGATGGCGTCTGGGATTTCAGAAAATTCGTCCTCATACGTAGTATCCCCATGTTGCTCTGCTATGGAGGTCGGTTTCATGGGCAAACGTCCTGGTGTCGCTGCTTTGAGAATACTGTCTGGAAGACTCGAGAAGGAGTCATCCACATGGGGCGCTTTGCCGGCAAAAATTTGTCGGCTTAAGGGGAGTTGTTTTTGTCTTCTTGGACTCCTCTTTCGATCCTTTGGACTGCGGTCACTTGCCTCTACCCCTGAGCGATCTGGTACACCAGAATGATCTTCCTCCGCCGGCGCATTACTCCTAGTAGACTGTGCTAATGAATGGTCTGCTTCCGTTCGGGTGCTGTTTCGCCACGACTCTAGCGACTGGTTTATTATCATATTCGTCTCTTCGCCCATCTCGGGTGGATCTGAAAGGAAAGCACTTCTATTTGCCTGGAACGATGGGAGGGATTCCACAGCGATCATGCTGAAGTCGGAGGCATGTGCGAGTGTGTCTTGTCCGCTGTGAGGTATCTGTTCGGTATTATCCAAATCCGATTCCACGTCGCTATGAGTCTCCATTAATGCCGGGTAGCCATCAGCCATACCATCATCACTATCATGTAACTCTCCTTGATATGACATTGCCTCTGATTCCGGCTCTCGCCCTGCGCGCTCCGTCTCATATATGTTCGAGACATTCTTTGGGGTCGGTGTCCTTCCACCCGCCTCTAGAATATCATCGATAAGATTATCGCTAGTCGTCACTTGCCGACCTTCCTCTTCACCGGGCAAATCTGGAACCGAACTTAGAGCTGGCGGTGGTAGGTTTTCTGAATTATCGAATGCAGATGGGGCCGCATTAGTGTTGGCTACACCATTTGCTGATATATCGCCAGCGTCTGCTAGCACAGCGACATCCTCCGACATTAACGTTTTTCGCGGTCGCCCACGTTTCCTCTTAATCGTATTATTGGAGACTTGCGACGACGGTATAACCTCTGTCGTTAATTTGCTCTTAGGAGTCTTTCGTACTTTCGCCTTTGCCTTAGACGCGACCGAGTCTGCTTCCGGCCCGTTTGGTGTCGCATCTACTATGCTGGCTTCAGATTCCGGATCATTCTTTTGTCGCGTGCGCCGAGTCTCCTTCATAGGCGTCGCTGCCCTCTTCTTCCCCCTCGGCATGGGAGTGCCGTTGCCGGTCCCCCGCGGCCGGCCACGTCGTCGCGGAGTTGCTTCATTCTCAATCTCATCGTTAAGGGGTATGGTGGTGGTGGTCATGACAGTTTCTTTACGGCGAGGGCCTCGTATGGGTGAAGATGGTGGATGTGGTGACTGAAATAATCTTCGGTTAATACCCCGCCTCATAGCCTCTTCGGCTTCAACCGTGACGAGTATCTTTTTCGGTGAGAGCTCGTTGCCAACATCGAGTTCGAAGATTCTCCTCCTAGGGGAATTCCTCACTGGTGATGATCTTCTTATTTGACTCTTAGGAATAGAGATCGCGGAGAGGTCGTGGTGCGTAAGGGTATTATCTGTGCGGCGCGTAATTGGGAATGCTGAGCTTGGAGGTTCGTCGCCTAACGGGTCAGGAGATGATAGCGACTCATCCATGATAATAGCTAACGACGGCGATCAGGTAGTTATGATGTTAGGCTGAGTAGGTTAAGTGGGTTGAGTAGGTTGAGTACCTTTAGGTAATTAGGTACCTAAGTTGATGAGCATGCCTTAGGTCAGGTAGGTTAAGGGTTACCTAGAGGAGCACAATTGAAACTTAGGTAATGATGCAATTGGTATTATTGAATGGAAACTCTTATCAGGTAGTTGTGAAAGTTTCAAATGCGTGCAAGGATAACGGAGGATGCGCAGAATACGCGCCGGACGGTACCTAACTGCTACCAAAACCCCAAAAGGAGCAGTTTGTTTACTTTGAATTACTTTTACTTTACTTTAGCGCGATCTCATAGGCTTCGTAAAGGGGCCTAAAAGAGGCAGGCTTGCAAGGCTGACAGGAACGGTACATGTAACGCACAGACACGTGTACGTACCAGATATACTGCCAGATGTAAAACCGTATTGTACCAGTGGGGCAATTTCAAAAGAAAGCCGCTCCACGGTCTACCGCTCTACCGCTCTGCCGCTCTGCCGCTAAGCCCGAGGCACAAGATCTAAAAAGATCCAGAAGCCAGGTAAAAAATGGGTCCGACTTTAGTAAACTAAATCCCGATATGCTATGTAAATGCTCTTATCAGGTAAGCAATTATTTCTAATCAAGGCTATTTTTCCTTTTATTGGACTCTTCAATAATAACGTCATCGTCCATAACGTCCAACATTACAAACAACCCAAAGGCATACCTAACCTGTGCTGTATGACTGACCAAATGTACCTAATGTATAGGCGGCACATATGCGTATAGTGCATTCCTCTCATGCATTAGGAGACTGCCAGAGAAACGCTGGGGACATTGGGAAAACTTCGGCTCTACCATATAAATATCCCAAGACGGGAGCAGGGACGATTGCGTGCTCAGGACATCAAATCCACCAACCCTGCTTGTATGGAAGCGCATACATATGCGGCAGAAGGCGGAAAATACAACCACTTATGGAACGTCTCGCTTTAAATATTACATAGTAGAGGCGAATACCTTAGGTACCTAAGGTAACCTGAGTTACCTAACGCACCTAACCCATGCCGGTAGTATGCGCCCTATATCCGACATAAGACGGGCTGAAGTATCCGGTCCCATGTGTCTATCCGTTGATTACAGATGGAATAATGTGTGCATAGGAAGCTCATTCTTCCCGAACCTGTCCCCAAGTATCCCTCCCTCCCCCCCAAAGAGACGAAACCCCATACTACTAATCGGGTAGGGTTTCCTTCCCCGAAACATGCCAATGACGTGATTCTAAGCTTTCTTCTCCATCGTTCGATTGCTTTGAAATGCGCAACGCACGAGACGGATCAGATAAGCCAGCCAGCCGCTACTCTCCTAACCTAACGTCTAGTTATATAGGTATATAAATCAAAGCCCCGACGTCGAAGTCGAAGTCAAAGATATCTTTATAGTTATTATCCTCTTCTCCATCATCTCATACCAAGCTTTTCCCCCTTTTCATCCATCCCATCCCTCTTGTCCAGTTCTCTGAAGTAATATCCATCCTAGCGAATCTGCTCTTCCATATCCTCGGGATTCCATATATAGAGTATCCAATATCCAGCACCCGGGTACCCCTTTTCAGGAAAAAAAAATAATAAAATAAAAATAAAATAAAGTAAAAACCATGGCCGTCACAGCTACAACCACCAGCACCGTGCCCCGCGGCCCCGTGACCGCGAAGATCAACTTCAACGAGCGTCCCGCGCCCGGCGTCGTCGCCTTCAACTACGTCGAGAAGCCCCCCGCAGGCGAGCCGCAGCGGAACCTAGGCATCGACACGCGCGAGGTGGCCATCGCGGACGTGCGCGGGCGGGAGTCCGAGTACACCTTGGACCGGGACGCGTTCCAGATCGTCCAGGGCGTCCCCCCGTCCGCCGAGGAATCCGCCTCCGGATCCGGGTTCGCGGACGACGCCTCCATCGCCAAGAACTACTACCCGGAGGTCGAGCAGCTGCTGCTGGAGAACATCCCCGGGAGCAGCAGGGTGTTCATCTTCGACCACACGATCCGGCGCGCGGGCCCGGACGCCCCGCGCCGCGCCGTGCTCCTCGCGCACATCGACCAGACGCCGTACTCGGCGGCGAAGCGGGTGCGGCGGCACATGGGGGACGACGCGGAGTCCCTGCTCGAGGGGCGGTACCGGATCGTCAACGTCTGGCGCACCCTGAACAAGAACCCGGTCGAGGCCACGCCGCTCGCGTTCGCGTCGAGCTCCACCTTGGACGACGGCGACGTCATCCCCGTCGAGCACCGGTACCCGACCGGCTACGTCGGCCAGACCGCCGCCATCGCGTACAACCCCGCCCAGAAGTGGCACTACCTCAGCGGCATGACGGGCGACGAGCGCCTGCTGCTCGAGTGCTTCGACAGCGAGGGCGCCAAGGAGAATTCCGGGGTCGCCGGTGGCCGGCTGCCGCATACTGCTTTCGAGGACCCGAGGACGAGGCCGGATGCGGAAGGGAGGGAGAGCATTGAGGTACGAGCACTGGTATTCGGACCTTAGAAAAAAAGATGTGTGACATGTGAAGTATAAAATCGATATTTTACGAGTTTGCGATTCGATTAGAGAGATTCAGGATAGGCATAGTACGTTAATTTAGGTAGTTAGGGCGTTTAATAATGGTATCGTCTCAACATTACTTTCTATATGAGAGACCGCTTATCCGTAGTGAAATCCAAATCTAACGTTTCCCCCTAACGCCTATAACATGGGATAGTGCCAATCCTATGCGATCCGGGATATATCTACCTAAAGTAGTCGACAAGCTTCCTATGCATGTGCGCTATCTCCTCCGTAGCACTCCCCGTGTTAATCTAGCCTGAATAATGAAAAAGAAATCACCGTAAGTTTACGGGTATGTACACATGATGACGCTGGGCAGTATGATCTCTGCCATATAATAAAATGAAAATGACTCCAAAAGAGAAAAAGAGGAACTCATGTCCTTAGGCCTTCCGCTTGCCTCGCGCACTTCCCGATCGACTCATTGCAACACCTCCTAGGCTACTCTGTCTACTCATCGGAATGCCCGACGCAGCATCCTTCCCCACGGCCGGGAAGTCTTTAGCGCTCCCGCCGTTCTCCTGCTCGGCGCCTGTGGCCTCGCCTCTCATGTCGCTCTCCTGGATACCCAACGATTCAGATATGGCATCCGTGGAAGGCCTCGGGCCTTGAGTATATGCTACGTACTTGCTCCTATGCAAGGGGGCAGCCATAGACTCAAGCAATCTCCGACCGCCGTTATTAACATCAAGGTTGGCGCCAACGCCATGCTTGCTCTGATATGTCTTCAACAGCTTCATCACCGCAAGATCTCTGTCTCGGTCGCTTTCGTTCAAGGTGGGAGGTGTATTCGACTCGTCTCTTCTATAAGCCTTCGAGTATTGTGAATGAGTAAGAGGGGGAAGTTTAGGCTCTGAGCCAGCGACCCTATCAAGATTTCCTGGAATCTCGAAATTGGCCAAGGCTTCTATTCCAAGTTGATCATCGTAAAAATTATGTTGTTGACCATGCCCACCCCGAGTACTTCGTGTGGTATGAGAGGGCTGCCGCTCCATAGTTACTGCAGCAGGTTCATCGTCGTCGTCATTACCGTCTGCGATACTCTCATCGGGAGTAATAATGTTGCCATTCGTGTCTCGGCGTATCAGGAGATACTTGTGAGCTGCTAGGGCAGCAGCATTGTAGGTCATAGCCAATTCTTTGTCGGTGAAGAGCTTATCAATGCTATAGATTGGACCTGTCTCCTTACGTAGGCTTCTAACCCTCTCACTCGACCAGAAAGGCGTAGTATTGGAACTGTCCAGGGCTCCTCTCTTGGGAGCTGGCGAACCCTCATCATCACCACCGTTTCGCTTTCTCTTTTTGCTGTCTGAGTAGCCCGGGAGCTCCTCCATCTCTCTCCGTAGTCGGGTATTTCGCTTTCCGTGGGTTCCGCCAGGGCTTGAGGGGTTGGTGAGGCTGTATTGGTTCGGGTGTAGAAGAAGAGCAGAACCGTCGGCAATATCCAAGGCTTCCTTTTCTTTGCCCAATCGGTATTTCTTAGAATTTATTAGATTGATCAAACGATCTCTAAGAGTGTTCGAGAGAGTCCTATGTTCACGCTTGGCTAATTCGACTTTGTAGGCGTGAGTTTTCTGATGTTCACGAAGCTTTCTCTCGTATTCAATCTAAAAACAAAAACTCGTAAGTTTCTGGCCGTAAAAATACCTTGGAAAGATTGTAAAGCATACCTTGTGGCTGGTCATTTCATAATCTCGGTGTTCGACGAGATCTTCTATCTGATGAACCCATTCGGAAAATGTAGGGCCCGCCATTTCGAGCAGACTTCGCTTAGGGCTACCATTACTGGTAGAATTTGCAGCGTGTTGCGCATTCGTAGCTTGCTGTATTTCTCGGTACTCGCGATCAATTGCGTCCAAAGGTCGTTCGGCGTAGGGATCGACTCGGCCAACGAGGTTGACGTCGATCTGGATTTTATGAAGCTCGTCTCGGTAGTGTTTGTCTTTGTCACGACTGAACTTATCGGCTAAGACGGCCAGACGGTCATTAACGGTCTGTCGCCTCTTATCGCGTTTGGACTGAGCGGGAGGAGACGCTCGGTTGGCCTTTGTGGAAGTAGCCATCAAAGTTGCCGGTTGGGCGGATTCGATTGCGGCCATTCTGAAGTGATCAAGTCAAGAATAGAAACCGGGAATAACTAATTTGTAGAGTTGGAAGATAAGGTAAGTTGTGAGGTAAGAGTTTCAATCCTTAAAAGGGTAAATCGTAAGAAGTAAAATGTCATGTACAGCAGATTGAATTGTATTGAAGAAAGTTACAATTCAAGGTGCGAACGTGGTAAAACGCTTCAAGGTCAAGTTTTGCTGCGGTGTTGTGTAAACATGGGAAAGTTTCTTTTTTTTTAAAAAAAGGAAAAAAGGACGAGGTTGAAGGGCAGATTCAAGTTTATGCCGCGAGGTGTTAGGCAGTAGTGGTTTGAACCTAATCTGCGGTTAGGATAATTGTTGGATGTAAGTGTGTCTTGTCAATTGTTTAATGGGTGCGAGGGAAAAGATCAGGCAGGAAGGTCGACAGTAGGTCTGATCGATTAGATAGTCGCGAGCCGATTTCACTTACACACCTGCTGTGTGACCCTGCTCAAACTGTTTAACTGACCACTCTGACTAGCGGAATCGGTAGGTACGGAGGTACGTACTTCGGACCGCACCTTCTGATATGCTGTATGGGAACTTAAGAACAGGTGACGGACCTTGCAGATCAGTCCCACTTGCCGAACCAGGATAATCTCAAAATGCAAAGTCGAAAGTTAAAAGTTAATCCTCAAAGGGTCCGATCAAGGTATCACCCCGACTTTTGTGAACATCCAAACACAGAATTCAAAAAGAAGCAGGTTGATTCAAGTATGCTGGAAGTAGTTACCCAACCTGATCAACAGATGTGAGTGCCTGACTAGTAACACGGGTACATGCATATTCTACCTAAATCATCTACCTAGGTACCTACCTAATCATCTACCTGCCATCCACAGCCATTGAAGCAAAGACACTGACAGACATGCACGTAAGCAAATCTCCAAAAAGAAATATTACGACTTGCAAATACCAGCAAAAGGCTAGTCCTATAGTGACTACTTCCTAGGCATCAACCTTAATCGTCCTATTCAAGAGAATATCCCTATTCCCTTAGGGTACGAACTATTCACATATCCCCTTCATAGTAAACCGTTTTCATCATAACTCTCCTCCAAGTTCCTCCTCGGCCCCAGCACCGTCGTTCCAGAACCTCGACGGTCTTAAGCCTAGCTGCCCAGCCACCGATCCTTAGCAGTACCAGACATATTTGCCGGGGTAGCAATCACGATGAAGTCCTGTTTTGCCGGCTGTTCCAGGCCTCCTAATCCGTGCTGAGGCAACCCGGCATATTGGCACTTATACTCGAGCAGCTGTATAATTTCTACTTAGCTTTCCTCTTGACGACATAGGTATCCAACAGCAGGTAGGTACGAGGTAGCCATTGCGCGCAAGGTACCTAGGTAAAAAAAAAACAAAAAAAAAACTAACCTTTGACCTGTGTACCGCCAGAAAAGCCGCCAGCGAAAGCACCGTCAGGACCAGAACTAGCGCTCGCCGCAGTATAGGATTATGTTGTAGGAGTTCGTAGAGGTAGTCTTCGCCATGGCCGGACCTAACTATGGCCGTAGGGTTTAAAAGCGATTTTGACATAATGAGAATTATTGATTGTAGAAAAAAATTAGATATTATCTCTTCAATTAAGCTGCTATTGCAGACGTTGATTTTATATTGGGCGGGGAATAGGGGTTAGGGGGGGTTGGCGGAAAATTCCAAGGGATACAACATATTCGAAAAAGGCGTACCCGTAGTACGACCAGGTTGGCCACGGTCGAAATCAAGATTTGGATTATTGGTGTGATCAAAATCAACCACTTCCTACTATTTTTTAAGCCATTATGCATTTTAATTCATAGGTTGCTAGTGTTTTATGACAATCTTTATAGCTACCTTAGGTACCTAGGTAGCTAAGCGTTTAGTATATGAAGCAAGCTATCGTAGAAGATCAACGCCTTGGGCTAAATAAAGTCATGCGAAGTATGGATTATAGTACAGGATATGACTCAATCCATAACGCCTACCGTCTTGCGGCATGTATTGAAAAATGTGGTCCAATCTTTGATACTTACCTAATATTCAGGACTGGCCACTAAGTAAAACCAGAAGCAGATGCTTCTCGCAAGCCTTTGGGTATTTCCCATCCGTGCGCATTTGCTGCTCTGATGTATGCATCCACCGCTTCAGATATACCGTAGTCCATAGGACGTTGATTCTTAGTCTCTAGACGTGCTGGTCGAGAGTCTGTATTGCAAATAGCTAGGCGCACTTGCAGGAGGACACTTTCCATGCTGTTCGCTGGTGACCAGCCCGTGTTTGTCAGGAGCTCCATACACATGGCTCCTCCTGCCGTGACATGACCACCTCCACCGCTGGCGAATGGGAGAAAACGGGGGCGAACTACACGTACGAATGGCGGGGACATAGGGAATTCGCGGAGGAAGTGTATTTCTAGAACGATGCTATTCAGGCCAGCCTTTTTCATATCATGCGCTAACGGGAGGTCGGAATCGAAGGAGTGCATCTCTACAATCCATTGGAACATATTGTTCATCTTTTCAAAGTCGATATACCAGCCTAGTTTGTGGAGAGGTGTTGTGGATTGTATCTTCTCTAGCTTCTTTATCTCATGTCCGAGAGCCTTTTGAGCAGTGCTAGTTGCGTAGGATGGAGGAGGTAGTTGCGGAAGAGTCGAGAAATCAAGTGTCCCAGGACGAAAATCAGTCTCATATTCCTGGTCCTTTTGAGAATGTCCTTCCTCATAAGAAAGAAACGCTACATCTTCTTCGTCTTCGTCGCTACTGACCAACTCGGAGTCACCAGGTTCTCCCATGTCATCTGCCGACGGTACGCCTGCAGTGCTGCGTCCATCTCGCGTTGAAGGGATCGCACAATCTGGAATAAACAATCTGCTGCTCCAAGGGCCGACAATTGGCCATGTGGGATCTTGCACGAACTCAAGCATCCCAGCAGGTGCCCTTTCGCTGGCATTTGAGGATTTGGGCCTGTCTAATTGAGTTCGGAAGTCTGAATTACCCGCTGCAGTAGTTTGGACAAAAAGGTATCTGCACTGAGTCCAGTGGCAGTGTTGCACTACAAAAAAGGGAGTGGTGCTTTGGAACTTCTCAGGTAGATTGACGAGCTCGTTCAAGCTCATAACGGTCTGAACCTGTAGTGAGGAATTAGGCCAACAAACTCCCTAAGAGGTGGTCAGAATAGTCATCCTATGACATAAGGACGGAGGCAACATTACTTACATCTACGTGAGTACCCCATTCGGTGTAGCCTATACTGGTTTGGAAATCCCTGGCAAAGTAGATTCCATTCCCGTAAGCCCGGCCATGGGCTATCATGTTGTAATCTAGACCCTGCCGAATAATGCTGTGCCAGTTCCTAAGGGGGCTCCCGTGCCAAGCAACGAGAGTCTTCTGGGGTTTATCAATACTTCTCAAAACCTCATTAAAGAGGGTTTCTTTCTCTGCAGACCCTTGAGCGAATCTGAATTGAATCCAACCATCAACGCCGTAAATTTTGTCAGGGGGTGGGACGGCGGGAGAATCCGCAGGGCTTTTATCGTCTATCTGTACGATATATGACCTATTTGAAGCTATAATCCATCTTAGTAGGTCTAATGCTGCCCGTGACATCCTGCTCCACCTAGATAGTTGTTGGTTGTTCATTAAGTATTGCTTCATGTCTTCAACCGAAGGCAAGGTAGAAAGCACAATTAGCATAGAGAAAGCCTTGTCCTGTTCACTGCTGAGCTCGTCTAAATGTGCATCGCAAAATACGAGATGGCCCGGAATAGCATCTCTTACGCGATGACGGACGTTCTCACCAACTAGGTTGAATCCTGACGGTCTACAACTGGGTAACTTATGGCGTGCCATCACCTCGAGCTGTAAAATAGCTTCATGTGGTGTTGCTATGACACGTGCATGATGCAGCACAGTCATCGAAGCCTCTGTACTCCCAGGATCTGGGATTTGGGTCGAGATAACAACCCACTGTCCTTCTTTGAATGTAACGCCGGCCATTACATCCGTGATTGACGCAGTAGAACTGTCCCAGTTGAAGATTACCTCCAAGGGATCTACAAGTTGTACCCCAGGGAAATGTACTAAGCGGTGTGCCGCATTTCCAGATACTTGTTTCTTATGAGCAAGAGGAGCTTGGCTGGTATGTGTAGTGGCGTAGTTTCCTAGTATCTTTGGCACTTGTAAGTTTAATCCTGTGGGAAAATCCCGTATGGCAAGTTGCCCTGTCAACCATGAGGAGTACAGACTAGTATAGCAGAGGCTGACTAGGAGGTCGACAACCTTAGGCTGGCTTAATATCTCGAAATCTATGTTTGGGCCCAGACCAATGTTCATGTATTGGTGGAGGCAAAGGGGGTTGCTGCAGACGTAAGGTCTCAGAGCTTCAAAGTTCCCCTTTACTCTGCGATGACATATGGTACAGTAGTCTGTGCATCTAACCAGGTAGCGCAAGGCAAACTGCATAGCAACGAGTGGGAGAGAAATCTCACCACCGTCCTGGACGTGATCGTTAGCGATAATAGGGGGCAGCTGGGCCTGACCAATCGGTTCTTCTTCTTCTTCTCCTTCCACAAGGGTCGGGGATTTGTCTTCCGAGGATCCGTTCAACGCTGAGGAGAGATTCGTGTCGTGTTCGTGCTTTATTTCTCTCGCCATGTCCCAAGAAACGCCTGGTTCCTTCCTCAGTTTCAATAAAGATGCGAAGTCGCTGTTCATGAGCTCATCAATTGACTTGCTGACCAAAAATGTGTATAATCCTGGATCCTGAGATGCTTCATTGGTAAGATTTGTATTAGTCTCGGGGTTGAAAGCCGCTTGGGCCTGTCGATACGACGGCTTTTTCTTAGAACACTTTCTCAGACGGAACTCCACCATGGCAAGGTTGGGCGGATTCCGAAGTATGTCTTCAAAAGTGGTGTAATACCGGTCGAATTTGATGAGCAGGGTGATGTAATCCGAAGGGTTAAGACCCCATGCTTCATAGGTTTCCTTAGAGAGACATAGTTTGGTCAGCCGCACAGAAATTGATATTATGCTCTCGAATACACCATCTTCAAATCCACAAATCTTTCCCACGTGGAACCCTGCTTTGAGCACGGAACGAAGATCTCGGCGGATTCGTTGCAGAAGCGACGGTGTAAGTGGCTTGTCCATATCCATTGATGGTAGAAAACCTGTCCTAGTTTCGTTTCCTGTTCCATCAGCGAAGAAGTTGTCGTAGAGATCATCACCATATGCAAAGGGCATATCATCGTCACTGCTGTTTGCTTGCAATGATATATCATCTGTTGTGTCAACATCGTTATCTTCTTTCCCGGAGCTATCATCGTCTAGGACAACCCGGATCCTTTGAGAGATATTGCTAAGCATGTCCTGGATTTTTAGGCCTCTCGTCTCAAATATAGACTTCCCCAGAACTTTGGCGACTGACGGGGGTATATTATCATTGGTGTATATGAGGAAAGTATTGTCATTCGGATAACTTCGTACCTCTGATTTCATTCTTGGTTAGAAAGGACATAGTGCGGACGCTTAAGTTACTTCAGTGAGGAACACAGGTAAGGAGAACTAACCTTGTGGCTGAGCATGTATCTCAAAGCGACCGGGTTCAGGTAAGTTAGGGTGACTAAATATGAAAGTGAATTCATCATCGGCATCTCCCTTCTTGATGGTGGATATGTGATCATCGTCTTTTTCAGCTGCCGACTTCAAGTCGGCTTGAAATCTCAGCTGTGCCTTTGACGGAGGCATCGCGCCTTCACCAAAGCTGCTGGGTAAAGTGATACCTGGTGGTGAGAGGACGACCTTGCGCTTACGTTAGTAAAATGTATCAACCCCAGTTGTCTTATGACATATACCTAAGATGACAACGATCATATACATTTAAATGCATAATAAAACATTTAGGAATGGGAGACTAGGTTTTCATACCTGGATTAGATTGTGCTAGAGTTTGTAGTGATCTTCAAAGGTACAAACAGCGGCGTGTTATAGGGTGTATAAAATCACGATGCCCCCAAAGTGAATGATAGGTGTCAGCAATATACCTATTCGCCGCCTCGCGTCTATACCCCGGCCGCATAAGAAACTAGAACGATACACGTTAGCAGCAATATACCACTAGAAGATGCTTTTAGGACAAATACACCCTGTTCACCTATGTTCATAAATATGTTTGGCGAGGATATTAGAGGACGATTTATGAACTTTTTGGAGTGTAGTAAGAAAAGGCGGAGGCGGCAGGACATGTAAAGTATCTGAAGTGTGTAAGTTGCTTAGGTAGGTACCAAAAACCAGTGAATGCAAGGTAGGTACGCCGGGTTGCAAGTATGAAGTAGGTTAAGTACCTAAGGTAGAAATTTAATTCCCCTATGGTATCTGCCGTGCAACTTCGTTAGGCAACTATGATAGGCAACTATGATAGCCTCATATCAACAGAATAGGGAAGCACGAACCTTTGGCATAGCATAGGTACATGCTTAGACGCGTTAAAGATATGGCAGGCAACTGCAAGTACCTAGATGCAGATGCAGATGCAGCTTCCACTATATCCATAAGGAGATTCTACGGTGATTCGGTAACCAATGAAACGACTTGACTAGATAAATAGGGCAAGTGCTACGCTTCTGATGGTAATATGTATAGGGTATGAGTAGCATGCCTTCCTGTATATTAGGAAGTACCTATGTGGGTTTTCCATTCATATAACCTATATGCAGGTACCCCTTACCCGACAATGTGACTCAGCCCTACGCAGCGTGTAATGTACCTCAGGTAACAACTGTCAACTGGTTACCTAGGTATCTCTTTATCATAGGTCGGAACAGCTACTTACCTTAGGTAGGTAGGTTCAACGGTGTTAATGTTAGATACAAGTATGATAATAAATATGAAATTCACCCAATAGGTAACTACCTACTGGGTAGTTTGAACATCTTTGAATGGTATTTGTTAATATAGCGTCTAACTGAGTAGGTACCTATATACTAATATTCAATGTCTTAGTCATGTATTTACAAGAAGGCAGTTTATTCAATCTATGTAGTTGCAGGTAAGCGCATTGAGGTCTGAGAGTCGAATAAAAGCTTGTAAGGATCTCTCAAACACCTACGTATATAAAATGATGTTGTTGTTGTCATATGTAATAAAGCTAAGCCGTCCCTAGCTCACAACTTCCCCAATCTAGACTTAGAAGTTAGATAGGTATCCTAGTGGGTAGGTTAGGTACCTAGGTAGGTAGACTTTAGCCATGCGGGGTACCTAGCCTCAATAGATACCTAGGTACCCAGGTATGCAAGTTACTGCCCTACTTGAAGCATTCACGTGTATTACATAATACAGCACAGTAAATATCGGGTACATGGGTAGGTACAATATGTACATGTACCTAAGGTACCTAACTTCAAATCATAATGGTGGTTAAGTAAGTCCTACCTAAGCTACCTCATAGTAAGTGTATTCATATCATTAATATGGGATTAATTGACTAGTTAAATTGGATCAAGATCGAAGTTTGGCATTCCCAATACCCAATTCATAAAAAAAATTCCACTACAATGTCATGGGATTCTAAACCTGCTGTTAGGCGGCGACAGAACAGCTCCGTGAGCTCTTCTCGGTCATTGCCGTACCATACGAAACAACAGCCAAAGCAACCTCTACAACCTAAATCCGCTCACGTCACCGACCCATTTCTCCAGAGCTTTCTCTCTCCATCGTTCGATCCGGTCGAATATCTCAACGCCTCGCTCCCAACACTCCAAACCACTACGGTCTCGTCTGCAACCCGAACGACCGACAATGCGGTTCCTTTGGCAGAACTATCTAGTCAAGCTCAGACGCAACTCTCCCAATTGAATGCGCATACGACGAGGTTAGCTACTATCCTCACGCAATTAACCGATGATATATTGCGAAGCGGGAGCCGTTTGGCGTACGAGGTTGAACTCCTGCGCGGCGAGACGCTAAGCTTATCGGAGACATTGTCCGATGGCCTACAGGAAGAGATAGCCAGGTTCATCCCAAAAGATAAACAAGAACAACTAGAGACCAAGGCAAATGGAGATAGTACAGCTACTGAGAGGAGACCGACAGACACGGTAGCTCCTACGAGCCTAGAATCCATTCCGCAAAATAGCACTGGCCTGGACCCGCCATATATAAGTCAATTACAAACCTTGACGTTAGTTCGGTCGCGGCTAGACACCGTGGTTAAGACGTTTGGCGAAGCGATGGAGTTCGTATTTCCGCCTTCTGAACTTTCCGTCAGCTCGTCGTTCCTCTCCGTCTCGGCACCAGAGCCAGGGGTAGAAGCGCACAGCACAGAAGAAAAAGGACAACAGGTGCTCAAGCAGCTTAAGGAGGAGATAGCAGGCTATCTCACGAAAAGCGCAGATCCCGTCGAGGGAATAGAGAAAGCGGCGCACCGCATAGAAGAGCTGAAGGAGTTAACAAAGGTATGGAAAGGAACGGCAGAAGAAAAGGGAAGAACGAAGTTTATAGAGGGTTTGGCCAAAATGGTGGAGGATCGACACAAGGAGTTGCTGAGAGAGGTGGAACAGAATAGCCGCCGTGATGGTAAGGCAGACTCAGATGGTAGTTCTAGGAAAGCTGCTGCTGCTGCTAGCTCTGATGGAGGTGGCGCGGAGAACAAACCCCTGTATGGAATAATGAGCCAGTTACAGAGACTCCGGGCAGGCCTACAATGATTTAACAGGTCAAAGTCTCAGGTGTGTAGTGTCTAGTCGTGATCTGAACCATGTGGGTGTGTGTGTGGATGACCGAACTTGCGTAGCACTATTTTTAATAATAAGCAGGGCGGATATTGTCCGCTGGAACATGGTAATTGTGAATAATCCATTTACTCTAGTTCTGCTTGTAGGCTGTTTAGGACTTGAATTAGCATGTTGACTCACTTCCCGTGTCTTCAATGCCACACAATTCTCTGCAGTGGTGTTCACTAGAATAGACCTCACTTGCTCATTTACGATCTAGTTGACACAACCAAGCAGATCTGTCCTACATCTATATAAAGATGCCTCCATGCACAGTCATGTTATTTGGGAAATTGGTGATAATGTCGTGGTTGAGTGTGCTGTTCACAAGCTGATACCATTGCCAGAGCACAATTGTGCTTTCACTTGGCTTGGCCGGGGCCAAACCGTGGTTGAGACAACCCAGCACATTTGCGTTGTAAAGATGCCCCCAAAAGTAGAGCTACGGTGACGTGCTTTTATATCATCGCGTAGTTCTCAAGTCAGAAAAATCTTTCAATTTCAAATTTCGAACGGAACACACCTGTGTTGAGTACTTACACACTTACAACCGAGCCTTCGCTTCGATCTAACTTCCTAACTCACTAGTAGTATGTGGTCAGCAATTGTGCTCATTGCTGAAAAGTTGGCAAATGTAAAAAAACATGAAGAATATAGGAAAATATATATATCAAAAGGGCGGTGAAGGATGATGGGAAGCAGCTTGGCCAAACAATGTTAGAAGACATGATCTGAATACGCTTTTGAATCCCTTTTACGACTACCCTCTATGTCTATGTCTACATCCACGAGCTCTGACTTTTCGGCTATTGTGTCTGATGATGAAAGGTATGCCGTGCCCCAGCTTAAATAAAGCTGACCTTAGTTAAGGCGTAATATGAATGCTAAGTTTGAATTCGGTTGGATAGTACATCTCAAGCTCTACATCCATCATATTGCTTAGACGCGTATTTATTGAGCCCACCTACGTCTGCGACTGAGCGGATTGTTGCGAACCAAACGAAAGAAAGGTCGGTAGTCCGTAAGGAGATGAAAGCTGCACTTCGGTCTTGGGAATACGATTTCGATAAATTACAGAACTACGGGACTATGAGGCAACGAGAGAGTATGTGAAGTGCATATGCGTCCTTGAACTTATCAATAAAGGATTGGCTATAATAAGCTACACTAGATGGATTTATGTACTATGTATAAATGTTGAACCTGGACGGTTTCAAGCTTACCTAAAGAAAAGATAGGTACCTAGAGATCCACTATAGAGTGGGGAAGGTACCTCCCAACTTCTGGGTTATATGTACACATGTACTTGGTACCTTAGCTCTCTAGAAGAAAATCTACCTAAGGGCCCCACGTACATTTATTCAATATAATTTGACTTACATCTCACGACGCGAAAAGTGACCCAAAAAGGTTGATCTAATAATTCACACTTGAATTGCCGATTTTGTTATCTGAGCCGAGAGTCCGATACTAAATTCTTCAGACGCTTTAAGGCTTCCGCAATGAAGATCTTAGAAGCACAATCGGCTGTGTTGACCAACGTCGAAGTTTACACATTTCTGGCCAACCAAGCAAAGCAGTATGAGGACCAGAAGCGCAAGGGGCCTACGAATTTAGAAACGATACGCAAAGAGGTAATTCTTAAATTTAATTCCAATATAGCGTGCATACCTCATTTTGACAAACTGGATATAGGTATTACAATACTTCGAGAGCCCACCAGGTCCTCTAAGTCAGAAGCCGCTGCCCTTTAATTCGGCGGCTATCCCCGAGTTGATTAAGAGACTGCGCCTGTATCAGGTCACCAAAGGAGAGTGTATCATGCTCTTCAACATTCGCCCTACTAACATCCCTGTCCTCAATACCATCATAGAAGACATGGAAGACCGCTTTACTAGCGACGAGCAGCAGGAGATTCTCAATATAGTCACCGAAGTCCTTGGGCAGTTCCCCGAGGAACCCGAGGAAGGTGACCAAGGAGACGGCGTTATGGAAACCACTGAGAATGGGCAATGAGAATAATTAACTCCAAAAAACTCATTTTAAACCCGGTCCTTGTCCTGAGTTTTAGGGGGTCATTCTCAACGCCTATGACACTAGACAACCCCCTTCGCTTTGCCCACCACTAGCAACAGTCGTCTTTACCGCGGTATTGCAGATCTCTTCAAATGCGAGCTTCAGGAGCTCGCCCGTGACAGCCGAGCACTCGACATACCTGTCCACTCTCATCTCTTGAGACACCTTATATCCTTCCTGGGGATATATGATGCCGTTAGGATCAGTTTCGGATCTCAAGTCTCTTTTAAGGCCTACGACGATTACGGGAAGGTGGTCGCTGGTTTGGAAGTTGGAATGGACCTGCTGAATCCACTGGAAATGCAAGATCAGATATCTTATATGAGAATGTTCGGGTGAGGAGGACTTACGACTCTTTGCATATTGATGAGACTCAGTCTTTGGCTGATATCGTAGCAAATCAAGACCAAATCTGGCTCGAGAAGCCGCCAGTCTTCCGGACTAGAAGTATCATAGAATTCAAGACGGTATGAACGTTTTCGATTCCGTATTTCGAAAATGAAGGGTTGGTCTATATCTCGTAATAAAGTAATAGGGGCATGGCCTTCAAGACTACTGCTTCCTCCACTAATTCGCCTATGCCATGCATTAGTACTTGCAACCGTCAGTGATGTCAAAGATAATGAATTCTACGCACGATAAAAACGTCGTCTTCCCTACTTTTTCATCTCCAAGGAGGAGTATTTTTATTAGGATGTCTTCCATCAATGTAATCTCAATTTTGGCTATTTGTAAATTTCATAATCTGAACCTAGAGCTGAACGAAGCACTGAACGAAGCACTGAACTTGATGTAGATGAGAGGTGAGCTGCCCCAATTTATTCCGCCTAGTCTCTTTTACAGCAGTCTCCAAGGGTCTTTAAGAGAAACTCCACTATCGATAAGGCCCTATAGAAGAGCATTTTGACTCATTTCTATTAGGTTTAGGTACAGCAGTACCTGCAATCATATTCGACATAGAGCCTCTACAAAATCCCCCGACGTTAAAAAAAAACAATTATTTGGATATTTCCCTGACGTGGGGTGGATGAGACCCTTCAGCGGCGGGTGTTACAACCAGCGCCTGCAAGCATCTCTAAGATTAGTTTTCTTCACGGCTCGTCTAGAGCGTCCATGTAGATTTTCTACGAAACGTGCCAAAGTGAAATTAAGGATGGATGAAAGAGATCCTACCTATAACAAGTGGACCAAAGATGCGCTCATAAGGCGCATCCAATACCTGGAGGCAAACCTCCGTGATGGCGGGCATAAGTCGGAACCTGTCCAAGGGTCTACTACTACAGTTGCGTCCGCAGAAGGGGATGTGGCCAATCCGCTAAAGAAGAAGAAGAAAGAGCGCGGCAAGATCGATCCGTCAAAATATGCGACGCGGCTCGTGGCGTTTAAGTTGGCGTATCTGGGTAAGCGATATGGCGGCTTCGAGTATGCGGCGCATGCCAACCAGCCAACTATCGAGGAGGAGCTCTGGAAGGCTTTCGTCAAGACTTGTTTGATCTTCCCCGAGAAGCCTGACGAAGTCAACTGGGAATCCATAGAGTATTCGAAATGCGGACGTACGGATCGTGGCGTCAGCGCGTTCGGTCAGGTTATTGCCGTTCGAGTTAGGAGTAACAGACCTCTTCCTAAAAAGGAGCAACCAGCAGAGGCTAGCCAAGAAGATGAAAATGGTGAGGTGGCAGCAGAACCGGGCGTTGAAGGCGAGGAGGTGGAGGAAAAGCGGGAGTTTGATGACTTCACGGACGAGATCCAGTACTGCAGGCTTCTGAACAGAATCTTGCCCCCTGATATCAGGATGCTTGCGTGGTGTCCCACGACGCCAGAGGATTTCTCTGCAAGACACGACTGCTGCGAAAGACAGTACAGGTATTTCTTCACGCAGCCGGCATTCGCACCGATACCGCATAGCCTCGAAAACCCAGAAAACACCTCTCAAAAGTTGAAAGCTGGTTGGCTCGACATCGAGGCTATGCGGCAAGCAGCCAAGAAATTCGAGGGCCTTCACGATTTCAGGAACTTCTCTAAAATCGACCCGAGCAAAATTAACGTGAAATTCCAACGAAGAATATTCGAAAGCGACATAGTAGAGGTGAAAGACGCCGGCACCGCTCTGCCGTTCTTGGATGGCGAAGAATACAGGCCCACGGGCCTGGATTTGCAGGAGAAGCTCCCCAAGGTGTACTACTTCCATGTGCGAGGGACCGCATTCCTATGGCATCAAATACGATGCATGGTAGCGATCGTCTTCTTAGTGGGCCAGCGTTTAGAAGACCCCTCGATAGTCGACAAATTGATGGATTTCGAGGCCGAACCGCGAAGACCCAACTACCAACTTGCGGATGACGTACCCCTGGTGTTATGGGACTGCAAGTTTCCTAGACCGGAGAAGCCCGAGAACGCTCTTAAGTGGGTGTACGTTGGAGAGGACAACCCCTTGAACCAACACGGCTCACACGCTCTCATGACTTCCATGTGGGAATACTGGCGCGAGAAGAAATTGGACGAGCTCCTTGCAAGCCAGCTACTGAACGTAGTATCCTCCCAGGCGGATATCAGCCTCCGCAAGGATTCGAAGGCGCCGCTACACATCCCGCCTACGGTAAGAGTGTTCGAAGGCGGAGATAAGGAGCGTTTAGCGGGCAAATACCAACCCGTTTTGCAGAAGCCAAGGGGAGGATCGGCGGAGGAAGTGTTTGACAGGGAGGCGAGGAGAAAGGGCTACGCAAACGCGGTAGAGTGGAGAGAAGCACTCCTAAAGAAGAAACAGGAAGCAGGGGCAGAGGAGCTAGAGGAGGGAACTGAATAGATACCCTATATAAAGAAAAGGGGAGATGACGTAAAATATCGCTGTATTAGAGAGGATTAAGCTACGCAACGCTCTCGGGGTATCATATTCCATGAGTTAAAAAGAAAAACTCCTATCTCGCTATAGGCACCCCCATACGCCAAGCAAAAAATAAAACCGTCCTAAACCAGTATAAACGAGCTTCTAAGTCCCCATTCCTGTCTACGGCGCAGCTGTGACGATTCGGTATTCTCCTAAACCGCGCCCGCGCCCTCGTCCTCGTCCTCATCCTTGTCCTTATGATGATGTCTCCTCCGCTCTCCCCCCCCTCTTCCTCCTCCATCCACCTTACCCTCCTTTCCCTTCTCGCGCTTCTCACCCTTCTCATCCTCACCATCCCGACCATACAGACACTCCCTCGCGCCCTTCCAGACCTTCTCCACCACGCGCGGCCGCGGGAGCAGCCGGGGGAACACGACGAGGAGGTGCTCCTCGCCCTCGACGGCGACCACCAGGTAGTGCCGGACCTCGAACCCGCGGAACGCCTCGTTGATCAGGACGTCGCGGATCTTCTCCGTGGGGATGAACCGCGTCCTGAGCGGCGAGAACACCGTGCCGCCCGTCGAGCTCGTCTGCACGCCCAGCCCGCGCAGCACGAGCAGCCGCTCCTCGGCGCCGATGCGCTGCGCGAGCACGTACAGCGCCGCGAGGCTGCTGGGGAGCAGGGCCCACGCGGGCGCCGAGGTCGCGAGGCGCGAGAGCAGCGAGCCGGGGCGTGAGGCGAGGAGCACGGCGAGGAGCTGCTGGAGGAAGGCGAGGGAGAAGAGGGGCGTCGTGGCGAGGACGGCGATGGGGTTGGGGGCCGGGGCGGGAGTAGTAGCGCCGACAGCAATGGCTGACGTGGAAGAGTTCGGTTGGAGATGTAGATCCGCTGCTAGCGCTTTCGAGGACGAGAGTAGGAGAGGGAGAGGGAGAGGCTGGAGCGGTGTGGTTGTTGTTGTCGTCGCGTAGTACGAGCTCTGGGCCGCGTACATCATGAGCAGGACGGCGAGGGCGAGGAGCAGACGCACGAAGTACACGGCGCCGAGGGCGAGGCGGACCGGGAGCGTCTGCGGCGGGAGGGTCGATACGATGAACTCGGCTGTTGTGGGGGAGGGACGCCGGATGCGCAGGTACGGCGCTGTGGTTAACATTGTGTCGAGGTAGGCTAGCGAAGAGCGATGTTGCTGGTTCAATGGAGGGAAAGTAGTGAGACGAGAACCTTGGTAAACGATGTGACTATCGTGAGTTTACCTATATACCTATAAGGTAGGTAATTAGGGTATGTATGCATGTGGACTCATATGGACTTTATAT
The DNA here is from genome assembly GCA_022478815.1 of Daldinia bambusicola. NCBI lineage: Eukaryota > Fungi > Ascomycota > Sordariomycetes > Xylariales > Hypoxylaceae > Daldinia > Daldinia bambusicola. Next base: position 57,505 of record MU284101.1, on the reverse strand, counting down.
ATAATGCGATTTGAGCTTCTGAAATACCCCGAGGTTTCATGATAGGGACCAAGCGATGGAAGATTACGCGTTATGAAGCGCAATGGCTCTTGTATAAACCTAGGTGCTACTGGTTCTTATCGAAGCTTCTAAAAAACCAAGGTTAGCAGGTAACTGTTACCTGAACGGGAGTGCTGAAACCCCACTAAATCGAATAAATGCCATTATCGTATAAGGGCTGTTATTTCTAAAAGCTTACCTAATCCAAAGACCCGAAGTTTACCCCGCGCAGTCCCACAGAGCCCCGCTTCTAGCGTTGTAGGTATATAATGTTCAAATTCAACAAAATATTTCGACTGTAATGGTCTATTTGGTTCGAAGGCGCTTAGAATTCTGGTATTGCTAATCCCAATTCCATCAGAACCCCCGGGTCGCGCCCACTGCAAATGCTGCGGTGACCAGCTATCCACTTGGGTAACCAGTGATGTTTAGTTGGTCCTATGAAATGGAGGGTACCCTTTAGGGAGGTTTCACTCTGCAGAGCATCTCCCCCGTCGCGTGGTGTGGTGGATAACGTTTGACCTGGGGACTTGGGCTAGTGGTACGAGATGGAGACTGTCAACTCCGTTATTCTTTTTTTTTTTTTTTTGTTTTTACTTTTCTATATTAATTTTAATCTCTCAGATACTAGTTAGTAATTCATCCCCTCTGACTAAGTCTTTTCTAAGTTGTAAGAGTTTTGGACGTGTTTAAAAAATTTGTTTGCTGTTCAGTTCGAATCCATGACCTTGAGATTTTTGACTTTCCCCTAACAGAGTTACACTTTGTCGATACCCCTACACACACACACACACACACACCACGCAGTATTTTATACTTTAACCTTTTAGTCAATAGAACATTTATCAGCTCACTGCAGTCGAATAAACTCGGGAATAAGGTATGACAATAATATAATAACTATAATAACAGACTATCAAGAAAAATCAAACATTCGGGTTTGGCTACCTAAGCCTTGCTTTCTTCTTAGCAGCAGGCAGCCATATAAAAGTAAGAAGCGAAGAACAAAAGATGGCCGTGAGGCAGCACCAATTCTTGTCGTCGTTATCAGACTTTTTTTTCTCTTCCTCTTCTCTTCTTCTGCGAAAAAAAACTCAAGTTCGTGGTATGTCGTATTGTGTCGTAAATCTTCTTTTCCCCACCCACGGGATTTTTATATCTCTCCCCTCTCCTCTCCTGCCCCTTCAGTCCAATAAGTACGTCATTATCGTCAAGTTTAGTTCAGTTGGGTAAGGTAGGTAGGTAGATAGATAGATAAGACAGACAAGATGTTTTGCTTGCCGTCTCTCTTATTGTGTGAGTATACAACAGTTCTTCGTAATCCTAGGGCCGCCGCGGAAAGACTTCATTGTGTGTCTTCCACGGTCCCCTTTCTTCCCTTATTTTTGGTTCATTCCAAAAAAAAAAGTTGCCTTCCTGTCATTTCTTATCCCGTATTTCCTCCCCGCTAGTAGGTCATAAAGTCGTGAGTTTTTCCAAACCAAATATAGAAAAAGAGGTGGTAAAAAAGGATATCAAAAGAACAGTTTTTACCCTCCAGGACTGCTTGCGCGCGCCCCGGAGGTAACAAACAGGGTACTGGCTAGTTCTTTTTTAAGCCAGACCTTCGTCCTCGGTTAGGAGGACAGTACAGAAGTATACAACGTAGATAGGTGAAGAAAGGTCGAAAAGAAGAAGAAGAGGGAAGGGAAGAAGGAATGGTGAAAAGGTCGTAGATAGATAGATGGCTGTTTCTCGGTAGCAAAATAAAGGGGGTATACATAGAGAGGTATTACGTCGCCGTTTCGATTCTTCGCTCGTAGAATTGCCATTAAAGTGGTGGACATTGAACACCAAGTCCAAGTCAAATCGTAAAAATGGGTGGGAGATAGAAAAAAAATAGTTGCATGCGCAAAATGCGTAAAAGATGGCGGCCGGAAGAGAGAGAGAAAAAAAAAAGGAAGAGTTGAAAAAATGGTATCAATGGTAGTAGTAGTAAGTTAGATGAAAAACGCCGGCGCCATGCGAATTACATGCTGAGTGAGATAGATGCGGGAAGAATCCAAGCAAAGAGATGAGAAGGGAAGATAATGCGTCGTATATAGTTCGAAAACGTAGGTAAGTTAAGAAGGAGAGAAGACAATTTATAAATCTAGGCGTTGCTTCGAAACGAGGGGAGTGGATCTGTTCAATCTGAGTTCTTCTAAATCATCTCGCTGGCGTGAAGACCGCTGCCGTACTCGCGCTCCTGGTACGCGGCGCGGACCTCGCGGGGGTGGCGCTCGATAGACTGCTGCTGCTGCTGCTGGCTGCCCGGGGATGCGAAACCGCCGTTGTGCATGCTGACCGGCGGCGGGACGCTCTCGTAGGGGATGCTGGCGGTGTCCGGGGACTTGGTCCTGCTGCCGAGGATGGACCCCGTGCGGCCCCGGCTCGCGGACCGCATCCGCTCCGCCGCCCGGCTGATGCGTCCCGCGATACTATTATCGCCGAAGCTGCGCCCGCGGCTGTGCCCGTTGCGCGAGGTCGGGGATATCTGCGGGCTGGAGCCGGAGGCTTGCGGGGCGGTCTCCGGAACCTGTACGACCCCGTTGTTGTTGTCGTCCGAATCATCCATTACAATCTCGATAGTACCGGATCCGGATGGCTGAGCACCGGTGTAGATGGTGGGCCTGACACCTGGGATGGGCGCGGGGGGTGGTGGTGGGGGAGTAGCCAGGTGTTGGAGTTCCTTTAGGACTGGCGGCGGGGGAGGAGGGGGTGGGATCTGGTCGTCTCGGGATACCTTCCTCGAGTGCCTACCGGATCCTGCCATCTCCTCGATACCAGGCAATCCTCCGTTGACGTCTCCACTCAACTTCCTTACCGAGAGAGATCCTCTGCGAGGTGGCTGGTTGCTCGCCTGCATTCCGTGCTGGTGGGCCGAGTGGGCGAATTGAGGCGGGTGCTCCTCTGGAATAGGGGCGGACATGCACCTGGCGATGTTGGGTCGCGAGGGGGGAGAGTACACGGTTGAAGGAAGAAGCGTCAGCAGTGGTGGTGCCTCTTTGTCCGAAGACCCATCTGAGGATTTCCTAGGCGATTCGGCTAGTGTAGGTGGCGACTTAGTTGGTGAGTTATTGGCAAGACGGTTGGGAGATGACTGGCCAGAAGAAGGTGGCGACGTCTTAGTGTAGATAGTAGGAACTGGCGGTGTGCCTCCAGCATGTTTGCTTGACGTGAATTGCAGACGCATGGCCTTGGGTGTTGCTGGTAGACCGATCATGGGCACGGTCCCACTGCGCGAGTGAGAGCTCCTGTGAGGGTCCGCGGTTTGGCTCCTAACGGGCATGTCCTTGGGAGGTACAAACGTCGTCTGAGGCAGTTCGAAGATACCTGGCGTGCGGGACACAATTGGGGAGAGCTCATCCGGGTGAGGGATAGGGGGAGCTGAAGGACGGCGCGCAAGGGACTTGCGGCGTTCCTCTAGTTCGCGGGCCGCGGCCTCCTTCTTTAGTTGTCTCTCAACCGAAATCAATTTGAGATCTCCGGCTCGAGCCTCACCCGCTGGCTGCTGTGGTGCTGGCGGCGGGGGAGGTGGAATTTGTCTGATGGCTACCTGCGCCGGCTGAGCTGCTGGCATAGGGTCTTGCTCGCCCGGGGTCTTGTTTCTCCTGCGGCGACTCTCCGATCGGTCCCGAACTCGTGAGACAGCTGGGGAAGACGGATCCTTCTGGCTGTGGTTACCGCTTCGGTTGTGTCGGTTTCTGAACTGTTCCTGCGCAGCAAGGGCGGCCTGGTAATCTCCCTCGTCGTCGGACCCGTAGAACTGCATGGGAGCTGACATTGGTAATGGGGACGATGGGGATCTCATGAGGGAGCCATCGCCACGGCTCTTGCTTCTACCGCGAAGGTCCAGCGCTGGTGGTCGTCGTTCGTGGCTCCTTTGGCGGCCAGCACGGCTCGAAGCACGGCTAGAGACGCGAGTGGCCCGAGGAGGGGAAGTTCGTCGGATTTGGCTGGACTTACGAACTGTGGATGGCTCACGCTCACCGGAGTCGAACTCAACAGCCATGAATCTTTCGTCGCCCATTCCTGATTCGGCTTGCTGCGGAGTACTCAAGTTGATCAGGTCTTCTGGGGACATGGGCACGGGAGAAGTAGGAGAGTGTTTAGCAGGCTTAGGCGTCCAGTTTCGAGAAATACCCCTACCCCTATCTTCCGAATGTTCCCGTGTGTTGCCCTGACGAGTACGGCTCCCTTCCCGACTTCGAGCATTTCTATCGTCCTGGCGGTGCCGGCTGCTTTCGCGGCTTCGCTGCTTCCTGGAGTAGTGCTGTGCAGCCTCTAAGCTGTGGATATACTCGTTTAAGCCACGACCTCCCGTTTGGTTAGCTCGGTAGCCTCGTCCTGCGCTTGAGTTTGACGTGACGGAACTAGCGATCGATCCTGGTCCACGGCGGCGCGATGGCCAGTGGAAGCGGGTTGATGACGTTACAGATTGTTCTGGGGAGGTTATATCACTGTTCATTGCAGCCTCGAGAGAGTGAATCTTCAGTTCCATTCCCTCCGGCTTCCGCTCCCGGGCTCCATTTCGGCTAGCACGACCTTGTTGCATTAGAGCATTAAGCGACTGTGGTGATGGTGATGGGGGTGGGGGTTCCTTTCGACGAAGGGATTCCCTCATCATCATTGGGCTTGCAGTCGAAGCTCTTGGGACAGATAATCCAACATCATACCGGTCATCAGCAGAAGGCGTCTTAGAATGAGTAGCTCGCTGAGGCTGGTTCATTTCAGCAGCAGGGTCAGCAGGAGGAGTTGGAATATTTCTGTTGCTAAGAAGATCGCGAGGCAGGTCATGGTGTGGGATCTCTCCTATTGAGGGCAAACGCTGTCGTCCAAAACCACCAGGGGTAGTGGGCCTCGCAGAAGCAGGGGTGTTGTAAACGCTTCGTTGCGAGGGGCGAATGAATGCAGTATTAGGCTCATGACCGCCAGGAGACACAGCAGACTCAGCTATCGGTGTGACACCCGCAGCAATGGGGGTCTGACCTCCATCGCCGTTCGCAAAGAACTTTGACTTCTTTCCCTGGTCGCCAAAAGATGTAATCAGTTTTAGCGCTGAGGTCTTTGCGATACTACGTTGCGGTCCACGGTTAACGCCTGGTGGAGATAACGGGGGGCTCAGGATCTCTGGAATGCTCGCATTGATATTCTGGAAGGTTACTTGAGCTGCTGACGGTGAGGTCCAAGGCTCCGTAGATTCTACTCCAGTGCATGCAAAGCTGTCAAGAACTGTTAGCACGATACTTTGTTAGCCATCGTCGTTGTTATTAAACTTACCATCGAATCGCCAGCTGCTGTTGGCCATGCTGGACAGCGAACTCTCCCCACTTCTTGATTACTTGAGATTGTCGCTCCCATACGCCGGGGAAGAAAAGGCAAAGCAAGATGAGGGCTTCCATGTACTTCTTATGGGAGATGTAGATCTCGATAGCGTCATTTGTGTCACCCATTCCAATCATAATCGTTGCTGCAGCATGTACATCACCGTTCTCTAGAAGGCGTTGAACGTACGCACGCCCAAGCTTGTGCTGGGAGGCTTGGCCGCCAATCCCGCTTAGAGCAAGCAACATCCAGTCCGACGAAGTCATGTTCTCCGACGTCGCCGTCATCACATCTGCGTCAATATCGCCGAGCCATTTCGCCAGAAGAATACGACCCGGGGTACCAGGAGGGTGGCGTGCCATCTCATCACGAATAAGCTCTTCGATCTCTCCATTCCACCCAAAGATAATACTCAACATCTGCCGACGAAGGTCATCATTAGTTAGGCGAGACTGGTCCACCATGGCGTGCTTATAGGGGATGTCGTGAAGTCGGCTCCTCGTGAACTTGAAGAGGTCGTTGACCTTAGATTCGTCAGGGCTGGGTAGAACTTCATTTCTTAGCCGAGATGGCCGGCGATGAGAACGTGTAGACGAAGTCATGGAAGCGGAGCTAATGCTGCTAAGCGAGTAAGCATCCCTATCGGCATACGGAGGCATAGCTGAAGATCGAAGCGAAGATCCGGCAGAGATGTAAGTATTCTCAGTCATGCCACGTGATATGACCGAAGGCGGATATCGACCTCGAGTGCCAGAGCCGTTAGATGACTTGGAAATAGTAGACGGAGGCCCCCTCGAAGACACAGGACTCGCTGTCCGGGACCTCTCCTGTTCAAACGTATCAGTGGTTGAGTCTGCCCCACGAGTAAGCCTCGCGAATGGAGACATGTGATCATCATCGCTTTCAGATATCTCGGCGTTAATAGGGATCGACGAATCCGACTCTGAAGTACCAATGATAACAACGCCCTGCTCGGGCTGCTCCTCGATGGAGACTGGCGGAGAGGGTGGCAAAACATTAGCAGGATGCTGGACGTTAGCAACCATCATCGATGGCGTGTTCAGGTCAAACTGCTGGACGGTGTTGTTGGCACCAAGCGTGAACAAGGTCGCACCCGGCCCGTACACGGCGAGGCCGCGGACATGGTCAAGGGTCGGTATGCTGTCATTAGTTACGTGCTTAGTACGAACATCCCATGAGAGGGTCTCCCTATAACAGATGATATCATTAGCATCACATGAGTTAAGCGCGCGCGTAGTTTGTAATTGGGCATGCATGAAAAGGGGGTGTAAACAAATGAGCCTTACCCTTCGGAATACTGAATTATGCGGCCGTTCTTGGACCATCCCATCCAGTTGGGTCCATTTATGTAATTCTCCGTACGCTTCAGTATCCTTACAACCTTGGCAGGGTCGTCGCTGTTGAACGACTTCGCCACGCTCCAGACCCTCAGGTCGCCGTCATGGGTCTGCACTGCCAACATGTCCGATTTTTGGCGGGAAGATGAGGCGTGCCATGCTAGATTTACGATTGGTGACGGGCTCCTTGACGTGCTGAGGTTATGCAGAATTGTAAATCGTGGCTGAAGGGTTGCAATTAGTAGGGAGCCATTTTGGTACCTGACTGTATATTAGTTATGAGGCGTCTTAAGGAGTTACACGAGATCTAGGGACTAAAGACTATGAAACTTACCCAATGGCAAAGGTTCTACAGTCAGCCGCTGGGGCTAGAGCTGACACCGGAATCTGATCGATTGTTCGTGCAGAAATATGCTCAGACGTAGTGGGCTCAAAGAGGATTACATTTCCTTGCGTATTGCCTATCACCCATATGTTAGTATGAAGTAGGTGATAGAATCTTAATTAGCGAAGAGGGACAAAAACACGTACCGAATGCGACGTTTCCATTCCGCATCCAAGCTGCGCATGTAAGAGTCTCATATGAAGCAAATCGTGCTACTTCGTCACCTGTCATAAGGTCCCAGACAATGGCAGTCATATCCGCATCGTAACTCACTACCAGTCGGCCTGCCCCAATTTCACTTTGCGTGTCCACGGCCAACAAGTGTACCTCTGCCGAATGGCGTGTAAATCGCCTCTCGATCGTTAAGCTATCATGGTGCGCAACAACTACTGAGTTGCCCTCTGTTTTGAAATGTTAGCTCCACCCCCTGAGCTAAGAATAATGTTTCCTTCTTCCTACTCACGTCCATATAATAGCATCGAAGCTGTTGCTGCTGTCGGCTCAAAGTATCTGACGAGTGTCGTTGGCGATGTGAACTCTCTTGGTTCGGCAGCCACCTTTCCCTTTCTCGAAGAGCGCCCGGTAGAGCTCGCGGAAGCATTGCGATGCCGAGGCATCGTCGGATAGCTCGAGGACGACATTGGCAGTGTAATTCACCTACCCAGCATGTTAATGCTACCGTAATATAAGGAGATATCCTAAGCTAATGAGGAATTGGGGTAGGTCGCTCTTTGTAGACTTCGGCCCCCCCTTGCGCGAATGCAGAAAAAAAATCGGAGCTGGGAATAACTCACCTCGACTTGCGTTGTATCTCCGCGAGATAATACTCTCCCAGTGTCCAAGCAAGCGGGGGCGCTACACAATTCGGTCCCCGAACATCACACGCAACACCTAAGCCTGCCCGTTCCCGGAGATGAGTCGCCTTTTTCCCTTTTTTTTTCCACGTTCCGTGTGCCAAAGCTACGGGGGAGTTGATTCCACGGGGAAACTAGAAGCGCAATTAGCTCGTGGACGGCGTGTCGTGTTCCACGATAGCACGCTGCGATGTTGCGCCGGCTCGGAAGGGTACTGATGCTCCTGTCTCTTCTTAGAAAACCCAAATGGGACGTGGGGAGGAGAAGGGTATGTATTGTAGAGGTTGGAAGTTGAGAGAGGAACGGCCTGAGGCGGAGAGAATCGGGTATGTCACACAGAGGTGTGCTAATCCGATTATTTCCTCGTGGGAGCGTGCTACAGTAGCGGCAGTGTCACTATATTTGAATCAGAAAAGGCTTGGAGAGGCCTGTCTGCTGCATCAGATCCTTGGGTCGTATACAAGGAAAAAGAAAAAGAAACATGCGCGTTGAGTAAGAAGAAGTAGAGGAACTGTATGCTCGGTCGAGCTTGGGGGGTGTGCGAGAGCAAATAAGACGTGTATCGCTGTCAAGAAGTCCAGCGCCTAAAGAGGAGGAGTTCTGAGCTCTCAATGGCCCAGATCGCATATACTACGTAGTAAAGAACCGAGCGGCCATATCTAGAGCGGATACGGGTCCGGCTAAGCCCAGGTTTACATACATACATTGGCAGCATCTCGCAAGGGTCTGATCAGCCATCGCCTGCCGAATGAACAGGGTAGCAAGGTGATCGAATCGTCCATGATACAGTAGTGCGATGGATCATGCAAAAGCAGGGGAGTTTGCGGAAGGGTATTGTACATGTATACTTCGATATAATTAGCCTCGCCTACTCTCCTGTGTACCTCTTTCGCAGGTACATACATTGAGGCTCGTCTAGCTTCGCCACTTGGCAGAGCAGCTAGAAATAGAGACTTTTACATATTGCTATATATATATGAAAAAAAAAAAGATATCAAAGTAAACGGCGACTCGGCATTTTTCATGCGTTTACTAAGCCGTTGAGTTGAAGCAACATTCAAGGTATGTCTGAGCGTGCTTTGGAAGCCCACGCGAACGGTTATATCCAGAGAATGTCGTATGCGGGCTCCGGCCCCCCCAGCCATCTCCAAAAGGAACATCTGGGGGCGGTTTGAGAACCCAGGGCGCAGTGAGCGACGACGAGGCATCCAAAGTCTCTGGTACATAGAAACCCAGCGAACATGGTTTGCGTAGCATGAGTCTGCAAAAGTGGCTACAGCGTCGCCTCGAAGTATGAATGGCTGGGTATCCCTTATTTGAAGCTGCTAGTCTAGAAATCTAGCGTGGGAAGATAGCAAGACTCATTTGGCTATTATTCTGAGCTACTGAGGAGAAAGCAAGCTGTGACATGTGGTTGGGTAAAGGATAATGGGCAAGTGGGTTAGCATTGGACAAGTGAGAATGGGATGTTGACGAGCATTGTTCCTCGCAGTAGCGCCGACTGCAGTGAGAGGGCGGTTACGAAAGAGGATTGGTCCGTTGCCGGCAAGGGGTATTGGAGCCGGGCGGGATGATTGGTTATAAAGTATTTACTGGGGCTCGGCGCGGCGGCAAAAGAGGGTGACGAGGAACTTCGTTGGTAGACGGATGCAAGGGTTATCGACAACGATATCCATCTTTTCTTGTAATTTTTAATTTTTTAAAACTCTTTTTCATCTGACCAGTCCTCAGTCTTACATACATGTAGGATACTACTACGGGATGCTAAGACTAGGTACAAACTAATTTGTTGATTATCCCCTCCCCTGAAAGGAGAAAAGAATTATTAACTTAACCTCCTTTTAGTATAAACTACCTCCTAACCTTAGGTAGTATTATAACCTATTGACATCATTGGTATTCTGGTAAATAGTATGGATTTTAGTATGTGATATATGCGCTTCGACGTCCAATGCCTTTCGTTTTTTATTTAACATGACATATAATTCCTCCCTACTCCTTCTATCCATAACTCTCGTTACTATTGCATTTATCTTCTCCATCGAACAATACCCAGTGGACCTGTTTTTTCAAGGATTACCCGTGAGACCCTGACAGGATGTAAACCTCCCGTATACATGACCATGAACTTATACCTCTAGCTACCCCACCACGCAAGATCATCCTATGCGCGCACCTAGAACGCCGTGGCTCTCGTTTCCTCACCGATGGGTGCCAGCATCCTACCCACGTTACTCACATGTGGTACTCACTTTTTGTTCCCGCGCACTCAACCTTGACACTCATAAACCTTGAACCGAAGAGCAAGGAACACTGCGTCTGACGCCGTGCTGTGGCTGCTGTCGCTTCTGCCGTTGCTGGCTAACGAGATGCTTCTGATGTTAAAATAGGAATGAGTACGAGGGACATTGTTCTTCAAAGAAGCGCCGTGGTAAGAAGTATGAGGCAAGTCGAGGCTGGTAGCAGACAGAGATGGTGCCCAATTAGGAAACATGGTAAGATCCAAATATGCATGGCATCTCGCCATGCTAGACACGCATTTCTCTACATCCGTACCCTTGGTAAGTGAGCAAGATATTCTTCTCTTTCGATATAGCTATACGATTCGGATGATACCTGCGCGGATAATTGAAGGTACACCTATATGTATGCCATAAGAATGTCTTAAGCCTCTCAAGGCCTCGACCCCTCAGACTCTCACATTATCGCATCGTAACGACAGCAGCCTTAATATCTGATAGGAACGACGTCATCCGTCTATCCCCACAACGGGATGTTAGAATGGCCAGAAGCTGTCTTATGCAGCTCTTCATCAATTTAAACACTCGCATCTCGCACTTTATGCGCAGGCCATCACAGCCGACAACTCGACAACGAGGCGGCATACCTGAGGGCTTGTCGTACTACTTCCAGCAGACTCGCACGAAGGCGTAGATACTATATGTGAAATGCCTCACAATTAGTAAGATCGTATTTCATGGCTCCCCGTACGACCCAATGCCCAGGATCGGTTCGGGGGGTTGCATATTGTCGCGCATTAGGAACATTTCCATGTAAACCCCGCAAGGTCGCTGTTGTCGCGACCAGCATTACAGGTACTAACTACCTACCTGGTAATCTTGCGTCTTGCGACTTGCGACTTGAGACTAACCTAGAGAGAGGCTTTGAGACTTGCTGCCACTCGCGACGGACGACTAACGACTCTGCAACTTTGTTACCGAAGCGGGCAGCCTCACTCTAAAAAAGCTGGCCGCTGGCCGCTGGTCGATTGCGCATTCTTGCTCGCCGCTAGTCCCTTGCATATTGTCATACCCAAGATACGATGCAATCCAGGGGAGAAAAACGGTACGACCCGGAGATACTTATCGAATTCCCTCCCACCCTTTCCCCTTTCCTCTTCGCCTTTTCCCTCCAAATATCTTCTCTGTTAAGGTTCATCATAGTTACGATACCATTTACCCTCCATCATCGTCATCATCAACATGCCACCAACGCAACCAAACGATATATAGCGAAATGACAGATGCTACGCTAGCTGTCGCAAGGCTGCGAAATTACTTGGGTCGGGTCTCCTTTAGAACTGTGATGAGTATAGTATACTTTTCTCGATTCTACGTATCCCCCTGACTCTGACGGCCAACCTTGGAACAGACCAGCTACGCTCTACCTTTTTTTTTTTTTTTTTTTCCTTTCCCTTTGGGTATATAGAATAACGCCAGACGCTTTTTGGGGGCTGACTGGCGCTAAAGCCAAAGCCTAGGCTCCTGTCAAAAAGAAAACCTAATGCTCCTAGTGCATACCTAACGCGTAAAAGATTTAGAGGGCGGTTAGACGGGAATCTTGCTTCGGCTGGCGTCCCGATCCATCTACTCAGCAGGGACGGTCCGGACGGATTGCTCATCCAGCTAAATTGTGGACTATTTAGTAGCGGGGGTTTCTCTGTACGTCGTACGTGATTAAGAAGGAAGATTTTTTTCTCGAAGGAGCAGTCAGTAGCAGCAAACTTTGCGGATGGGTTCAAACCCTTGCTTTACCCTGATCTTGACAGCCCACAAGCTTGGCGAATGTGATAGCTTTAACCTTTTCCACAAAAAACCAGTAAAGACCTAACCCGGTTTTGTTTTAAAATCGTTTTCGTGCGGGGATAGGTCGGCGATTTCGTCAACTCATCACGACTTGTCTCAAGTTGGGCATCACTTTTTTTTGGTGAGCACACCCGATATTAGTTACGGTGAGATAGACCTCTTAGAGCTGAGAACCATCTTGTGTTCGTCCCCGCCCTCATCACCTTACCCAGTCGCTAATCTTAGAGGCTGGGTCCGGTGACCTTATGTTGATCTGATGAACGCCAAGCTCTAGCGTGTGATAGGCTGCGGTTCGAGACATCGTGATAGAGTTTATCATTAGCGTGAGATAATAGAGACGCCACGCCGTTGAACAATCAGATTCTCAGCCAGATTGTCCAAGTGAGACGAAGACGAGGACTTCGGGCTGCGTATCAGGCGCGTGTGGGGTACAGCTCCTAGAGCTTCCTAGACTTCCCTATCACTTACTATCACCTACTATCACCGTCCACTCTTATCGGGCATTTGAGCCACTGGGAGTCTTCCGGAGCTGCCACGATCGACTTAACCACGCCTCAATGCTCAACGCTGATCCTCGAAAGTTATCGTATTATCGTGTGCATCAATTGCCCAACTACCGTTATGGGGCCCGGTGCCCTGAAGGAAGCAGTTAAAGTCAAGCGTGGAGTCAAAAGAAAATGTCAATCTGTTAATGTTAAGCGTCAGCAGCCCACTATCCAGTAATGAATTCTCCGGCGGTCAAGAGCCAACCAATACCTACGATTCGGCCGGCGACAAAGCGATAGTCGGTCAACGAACAGTAAATCTCCTTGATTGGTGACAGCCGCTTCACCGGGCCCATGCTCCATTTTCTATTCTCCATTCCCCAATCTGGCTCTGCCCCCCAACGTTCGAAGTTGACACTTGCTTCCGACGCCGGCCCATTCCAACTGAAATCCTTCCCGTCTCAAGTAGGGCCAAAACAGCATCATAACCCTAGACGAGGTTGCGGAATACCCTCTTGACTGCATCGCTAGCTACCTTAGCTACCTACCTATTTCTGTAAATGCGCATCCACTCTGAGGTAACTATTAAAACGGGATGCTGACCGACACCCACTCACAAACCAAACCGCCGCCGACATGCTTTGGGATGAATAGCTCCTTCTACCCCACCGTCAAACAAGTCACAAAGATGTGATATCGTATGTATGCCACTTTACTTGTGAAGAACCACGGTAGGTTAGGGTAAGGGCTTTTCGTTGTCCCATCACTATCTTCATCTCCATCTCGTCCCCTCTTCTCATTCTTCCCTTGTAAGCCACATACAACTTGATAAGGCAAGTCGATCCAGTTCCCCCCGTCTCGTTGGCGTGCCCAGAGCTCGGCCAGCGTTGGCCCTACACACGTACATACCTACCTACATATAGCTATATATATGATACCTAAGATAGCATTGTCTATGCCCTAACATATGCGGGCATATGTGCCCCATGCCCGTCAAAAAGATGATCAGCGTACATCCCGCCAGTCCCGCCTGCAAAGATCTCCCACCAAAAAAAACCCTAAGTTTGATAAAGTTTATTGGAAATATATGGGTAGGCTCCCCGGCGCTATCCCCGAAACGCGATCCCGGGTGGCCAAAAAATTCTCTTTACCATTTTGGTATCCCTCGTCTTGGTCTATGTACGGATTAGCAACGTTGTTCCCAAGACGGAATAAGACCGGAAAAGCGAGGTGCACGTTGCCGGCGGTAGTTGAGGAACAATTAAAGACAATTACGCATATACTACTGTAATTGATTAAATAGTCGGTATATTGGAGAGACTACCTAACGTTTCAAGACATGCACTTTTTAATTCAGACACGGAAATGAAGACTTGGTTTAGTTTGGTGGAATTATTTGATTTTTAGTAAAATTTAAATGTAGTTTCGGTAAATTATCGCAACTGTTTCTGTTCTTGTCCCGTCCTCACTAAAGGACACTTGTGCCTAACTTGTGCACCCCTCCCCGTCTCAATGTTATCCCGTCTCAGAACACACGAAGCATAATATATTTTATGCGTGCACCGACCACCAACCAGGCTATAAGCCTCCCCAGCCAATTGGCTCCCCATGCTCCCGACCCGGACTTTTCATGGAAAGTTTTTTGTGAAATTAATCCATTGTCCAAATCCCGAAAACCTGGGTCCCAATTCGCGAATTGATACAAAATTTCGTCACCGACCCTTGTTCCGCCCATAGGTCCGAGCTCTCACAATTCTTCCCAATTCCCAATTCCCAAAACACAAACCACCCCCCCTAGCTTAGTCGGAACTGACTAGCTTTCCTCGGCTTCTTTTCCCTTCCCTTCCTTCTCTTCCTTCCGGCCCCTCTTCCGCTTGACCGTTTCGCTCACCGCTCCCTTGTTATCTTCGTGTAGTGTAATTCTTTAGAAGACAAAAGAAAAGAGAAAATTTTTTCTGGAATGGTTTTGAATTGAATTGAATTTCTTCACCCCCCCCCCACCCCCTTCTTCATCAACCCCCTGCCCTAGTAGTAGAAGTAATAGTAGTTAACCGAAAAACCCGCACCCCTGCCTCGGAAAAGGCCTCTGGGTGAAAAAAAAAAGAGAATTGTGCGGGTGGGTAAGGTTTAATATTCTCCTCCACAAATGACAATCAACAACAGCAACAGCAACAACATTCAACACACTGGTAAAGCATATTCCTCGGTTCCTCTGATAATAGTAAAAAAGAATAGTGGATATTGTGATGTAGGTATGCCGCGAAAGCAAAAAACTGCTCTAAGCCGACACCAAAGAAGATAGCGTGGCTGAGACATGACTTTCCCAGAATCGCCCCAAGTGGCGTCTGGCGGCGGGTGGGTAAATAGGTAGATTGATGGATAGATACCTAACATATCGATATTTTCCCAAACGACTAAAGGGGGGTGCGTGTGATAGTGGTAGTAGTGGTGGTGGCGGGCGGCAATAATGCCAGAGGTGTTCTGATTCATTCCTCGGCGAGCCGCCGCAAATGGATGTGTGTGTGCACTGGCACACTTCGTCGCCATTGTCCGGCGTGGCGCGGGGACGGAGTGTGTGAAAATGGCACTCCGCGACGCTGCGTCACTTGCCTCGTCTGTTTGGCGACTTCTGTGATCCGGAAGGATGGGGGGTATCGTGGTTGGGTTGGGGTATAATCATCATAATGGTCGTAAAATGTATAGTTCATACTTCTATATAGGAAGCTTGTTAGTTACTTGTCCAAATACGTATGTGAAAAGTTGTAGTGATGCAATGAACTCACCATAAAAACGCTGAATCAACACGAAAGCAGAAATCAAGTGCTCACTCGCCAGTCTCGGCGATGGCGTCAAGGTGTGCCGACTTAGAGGACTTCGGGCTGCTCTTCTTGGAGCTGCCGCCGCTGCTGCGGCGCTGGCGCTTCTGCTGCTGCTTCCGGCGCTCCTTCTCGCTGAGCAGGAACTTGATGGCCTCGCGTTGCATGGCCATCTGCTCGCGCTGGAGGCGCAGGATGTCGACCTCGTTGGCGACGGCGGGCGAGGTGGGGGTCGTGCTGCCGGCGCTCGACACGCTGTGCGCGTCGTCCTCCGTCATGTCGCAGGGGAACAGGTCGTCGTCGGAGAGGTAGGACGTCGCTCGCTCCTCGTGCGCGGAGTCGGTCAGGGACGAGCGCTGCGGCCACGACGGGAACGCGCAGCTAGCGCTGTAGGCGCCGTTGCGGGCGAGGTAGCTCGTTGTAGGGATCTCCATCGGTTGAGCAGCTTCGCTCATGGAGCTATATGAGCCGTATGGGCTATACATTTTTTGAGATGTGTAATGTGGAGTTTCGTAGTAATAGTGGTGGTGTTGGCGGTAGTAGCTGCAGATGATCTTTCCTTCTTCCTTCAAATAGTAGCAGTAGCCTTCGAGTCGGGATATTTCGCGTGTGCGGGTCGATTTCCGCCTGTAAGTCAGTAGGTGCGACTAGTCGATGGCGATGTTCAAGCTTGTATAAGTGGAAAGCTTGTGGAGAGCTGTTGATGATGTCGATGACGATGATGGTAGAATATTATGTATTACTGCTCTATGGCTACTAGTAACTAATCTGGGGTATCGAGTAATGGAGACGTGGGCATGGGACGGGAGCGCATGGGACGGCCATGAGAACATATATATACAACCGGTGGGTGTGATGGTGGATATGAATCATAGCCGCACGGAGGCAGCAGGACTTTCTTTTTTCTTGACCGTTACCAAAAGAGGTACGTAGAGTACATGGCTTTAATTTTCCAGTTTTCCCCGTCCCTCGCTCCCCACCCCACGTTGCAAAATACCTAATCCTGGCTGACCGCCTTGTCAAGGGGGTGTGAAGGCGTTGGGTGTGGCCCGGGACGCAGGGAATAGGTGTCAACCACCAAGTCAGCCTAGACCGCCTTAACAGGAGTCAGCTTTTGAAACCCCAATCTCATCCCCAATTTCCCAATCGTCCCGTCGACCTGCAACCGTCTAGGCGGTATCTGGTATCTCATCGCCGAGCTCTGCCCTACCAATCACATCAGCCGAAAAAGTAAACGGATTGACACCGCCAAAATGTCATAGCCAGCGTTTTGGGCGTCCCTAGTTACGGACGTACTAAAAGCAGAAGTAAAGCAAAGTACAAAGTGAAGCAACGCAAAGCTAAGCAGCGCCGCATCCTGTACTATCTATGTACGTCTATAACATAGTGCATATCCCATCTGTACGTCCTAGGTCATCATGGACTGTGATCCATAAACTACACTACCTAACCCTACCCTACCCTAATGTACAACATTGTTGGCAGCACGCTGTTGGGCTTCGCCTTTGTTCTCCGATGCTTCGCTTGCAGGCTTCAGTCTCCACACGCAGGAAAGGAAAGAATGAGAACGCTAATAAGAGAATAAAAAGACTAATAAAAAAACTGGAATTGCCAGGCCCGCGGGATTTGCGATGCAGGGCCCCATTGAACAAGGTCCATGGATCCGTGGAATATCTTAACCGCGTACCGTAAAGTAGGATGACGATCAGGGTTCAACGAGGCCCACACTCGATTTTCCTATCCGACTGCCGCGGCCGGGTCCATCTCCCGCTTCCCAGCACAGCGAGCATCCTAGCTTAGGTTAGGTAGTTAGCCCTGTCTCTTCTCTAATCTTTTCCTTTAGTCCTGTCCTGTGCCCTGTATCCAAGCTACAAAGGCCCTATTATCGGAGTTCCAGGGTTACAGGTCAGTTTTTTCGTTGTAGCCCGTTCCGCCCGCTCGTGCTTGTACATTACATCAGGTATCTTAGGTCACTAAGGTTACTGATCACAAAAAAAAAGAAAAGAATACCTAGGTAGGTACTTTTGATACATCATACAACGCGTGGGAAAAAGCTGGGGGTGGCGTTGGAGACTTAAGACAGCCGGAAGGTTAATACATACATACATACAGCTAACAATACAACTTCCGTAATGAGATGGTATTGTACAATACATTATATTTGATTACTGGAAAAAGTAGAGTAATTTACTACACATAAGCGTCAATGAGTCCCAACGCGGTAGGATGTATGAATAAGCCCTTCTGTTTCCGACGAGTGAAGCAACGTGGTAGTGGCGCACAAGCTGCCGAAAGTCGCGGATTCATTCCTAGGCGGATATACTGGGCTGGACTGGAACATTGGGGGTGGTTAATTACACGTTGGGAAATCCTGTGCCGCCGAAGCCACCACCGGTTGCTTCTGTTTTTGGCTCCTTTTACGAAGGATCCGTCACATAACGCACAACAACGCAGGTGTCTAGGTAGCTTTAAGCTAGCCACCTAGGTAGCTATTCTTGTTACCAGCTATGACAGCGCCATATTCCTGACGAAGGAGGCGTTCCTGTTGGCATCTCTTTGGTTGACTTTCGGTTGGCCTTCGGGCAGCCATTCACCTCGGGCATGAGTAAATGTTAAATGGGACAATATTCCCACCTCCCATCCCCGTTGGCTTGCATTGCTTCATTTAGCTATCCCCTCCCCCCAGCTAGTTATTCAATATTAACCAACGTTTAGTATATGCCCCCTATATTTCTTTCTTTTTTAAACCGTCATTGCGCCGTCCGAGCGCCACCTTATTTGTGGGAAAAGGAAAAATACTCGAGGACCCGAGCCAAAAATTGGTTCATTTGATTGCTACAAGGATGAGATGAATGGTAATACTTCCCCGTGTTCTAGTTCCCAGTTCCACGTCTACCCCCCTCCCTAGGTAATGTCTCTGGCTCATGCCAACGACACATCTATGACGCTATGACGACAGGGTGGTCATAGTGATCATTTTCACTTCGCAACTGGCTTCCTCTACGCCACGGTGACCGTCAGCAGCAGTTCCCGACGGGCTGAGCGCATAGGTTGCGCTATGCTGGCTGGCGGATTAACACGAGCATAGGTAGCTCTACCTACCGAGAGTAGGTCGCTAGCTGTCCAACGAGAAAAGGGAAAAAGGTGTGTGTGAGCTGGCTGACCGCAACAATGGAATCTTCGTTTCGCGTTTGGCCAATACCGGCATTTCTCCTCTGACCGCCTGCCCGGACGGACGAATCGCATAGGTGGGATTTTCGCGGTCGGCCAGCTTTGCTAAGTGGTGTAGATTTCCGCCCCGCGGCCAGATTTGCCCGCTATGTAAATGATGTGCTTTCCCATGTGCCTCGGCGTTTGATTTTGTACCTAAAAATATGTGCGTAAGAAATAAATCCCCCTCCACCTAAGAAAATCAAGATCCCGTATGTACCGTAACTGTAATCGAGACGGGACCGTTTACGACACATCTCCAGATGACTCAGACGCAACCACCACTCCGCATTTTTGATCCCGCCTATGGAATTATCTGTGTAAAAGATACATGTGCGCACGCGCAAGTGTGGGTGCTATATGATGTATTCCAAGAATAGTTGTTGCCGTCGTTAGGGAGGCACTCTTACGCGCGCCTATGTGACACAGATATTATATCCGTAGCCGTAGCCGTAGCATTTGGATTCAAGTTGCCATCTCACGATTCCTGCTTACTCTAATCCTTCGTGTAGTATTTTCGGGTTTTGGATTGTGCAGATATATTGATTACAAACGAAAGCGTTCCGCTCCTTCGGGGTTGACATCTTGAATCTACTATTATTTGCGATCATGTCGCTGTTATTACTATTGTTGCTGAGCTTCCCCTTTCCATCATGAAATCCGGTTCTCGTTGTAGCTGAGGTGTCGTACGCAATTGTACATACTACAACCGTGGTTCTATCCACCTCCCGTCAACGGTAAGTGTGTAGTCGGGACGGCGCCTCGATAGGCAGCCAGCAGCTAGCATGCGCAAATACGTAGACAACCTCAAACACACCCACGTACACATACACAGACGCAGACACAGGCACAACGGACCAAAGGGCTAGGATGGGTAGCTGCTGTAATCTAGGTGGATTGGATGCGTGCAGGCGTGTTAGGTACCGCTTCGACCTCCAGTAAAGATTCACCCTACCTGAACCAATAGGTTGCAGCAACGACGTTCTAGAAGAAAGGAATGAGAAAAGCTTGGGCTCTGTCGGGTCCGCGCGCTGACCGCCTCGTATTTGCAGCTGCCGGTACCCATTATGGAAGAGATTGGAGCTTCCCTTATCATATTTTATCAAACTCCCTAGGCTCCGACAACGAGACGAGGTAGACTAAGTCAAGATCACCAATTAAACCTTGCCATCCCCGGATTTTCCGGATTTCCCGATAAGTCTGGACAAGACGGTGGCAAGGTCACCGCGACCGAAAGCCACCCGAAAAGGGTTTAGAGAGGGGGGGTTATAGTAAGTCCTAACTATGGGGGAGGAGTACACTCGGTTAGGCCCGTGGGGAGAGAGAGATAGAGAGCCTAGAAGTTTGCTTTTAAGAAGAAGAGGGCCCGGCGTAGATCATCACCTATTTCAAGATTCCCATATGACTTTCCTTTTGACAAGTCGCAGCGCTATTCGCGTTTCCATGTCGACCGCGCGACGGGCGCGCGTGCGCGATACCGCAATGCCCACTCGCTCGTGGGGAAAAGGACGCTCTTCCCGTGATTCGACCGAGGTTAACGAATGAGAAGATCTACGAAATACGCGAAATTTCTCCCGAAGGCGTATATGCTAATCACGTATATCATGTCAACTCCGTCCACTATTGGTATTAAATCGAGTCGCGCCGTGGAATAACCGAAGCTATTAAACCATGTTTTACTGCCCATTATTGGTGACCAAGAAACGAACCATTCGCTACGCTATTGCTATTCCCTACTACGATGGTAGGTTTTAATGGAGGCACAGAACAAAAGGGCCAGAGCTAGACCGGACATGAGTTGGTGATATCTAGGGACTTACCGGAGCCTGTCCACTCGACTAAAGTCCGTTCACACCCGACTGACCATCACGAGAAGCCACACAGCCCGGTTGGTTGCCTACCATAATACTCATAAGTGGGTATCGTTTCCCGAGGAGTCACTCATATGTTTGCCATGTGCAACGTAAACCATGAGGCAGTGATGAGACGTAGAGGAATGCGGCGCGGCGATCAACTCATTTGTCCATATTGAAAGTTGGTTACAGGTGTAACTTTGGAAGAAAGAGCTCGGTAGCTTTCGGATGATTCCAAAGTACCATCAGGTGAACGCAGTTCTACTACATCAAAAATATGAACCTTTTTAGGTAATACCTATCTCCCAAAGCTATGAAGCAAGCTTTCTGCTTTCCGTTGCGAGCAAAGCCGAATGGGAATCTGGACCTATCGACTCTTCTGTTTGATGGTATGTAATGCACTTACCCTGAGATACTGTCAATCGTAAACAGATGTAAGAAGGTACAGTATCTGGGTATGTTGGTGATAACGATGTGATCAACCGTTATGGCGTCCCACCATCGAAGACGATTAGCCTTTAGAAAGCACGTTATTGGATAACAAGCCTTACGAGCAAACACCAACGTTCCCTTGATCTCCCCAGATCTTCAAACGCTTGTCAGGCTAGTCTCATGTCTAGAGGATTCTATTTTATCATCCTTGTCGCGGTTCAAGTTCTAGTCCTAACCCAACATATGACATGTCTCGATTCCTTCGAGCCATGAATAGAACAATTATTCCAATTACCTGCTGTTGCTTGATCATCATGTATAAAGTAGAGTACCACATCTACGGAGTAGGTATACAATGTACAATTTTAGCTACTGGGTCCCGTCCCCCACAAAGTTGATTGGGGGGAGTTCGAGATTGGGATGGACGGCTGGGAGGGTTGACATCGATATCACCCCACGTCGGAGTTTATCGTGTAACACCACCCCCCATCCCCAATCCATCCCCATCCTCCATTCGCATTCCCCATCTCCATATCCCATCTTTCATTTCCCATCTCTGACAACCAAGGGAAGAAGGTGTGTAGATGGCTGCCCAGCCCCATCTTACATAAGTCGGTCAGAGATCTCGGACTGCTGAGCACATCGACGAAGTCCGGCATTCGGCGTCGTGGAATAAGATAACGCATCTATCTACCTAATCTATCATATCCTATCATATGGGACTGACGAGGCACGGGAAAGATAATGGGAGTGGCATTTCTCGACTCAAATTTCCCTCATCGACGACGAAATGCGATACTGTAGGCGAACCCCCCTCCTCATGCCGTGCGATTCGAACGAACACCTGGAACGTTCGGTATCAGATGCAAGCAAGTTCGATTGTTGATTTTGTGTGTCTCGCATGAGAATGCCGAAGCGGTAGTTGAGACAACGACGTCATCTCGTATCCTCCTCTGTCTCTCTCTTCTCTCCTGTCACCTGGATAAACTAATATCTACCACATTAAATCGTTCATGTGGCGGCAGAAGCATAAAAATCGGACTTTACTATCGAAGACCCGCGAGTATCCATGGCGTGTTGTAAAAGAGAACCGAATCATATAGAACACATATACAAGACGAAAAAAAAACAAATCTTGTAAATCGGCAGGACAAGACATTGTGAAAAGACGTTCATCTCATAGGACATACTCCGTAGGGCCGATGTCGCGCCGCCCATGTTCGCGGAGCGAAGCATTCCCTGTCCTTTACTTTCGCTTATAGCTTATGGTATATAAAGCCGCCGGTGAGATTATTCCACTTAGCTAAGATAATATAATAAAGTTAATTAACCCCGGATTCATCTTCAACAAGTCCCGAGAGGTACGTAAGTGTACACCTTAGCTATTTAATGTAGCATTGGACATAGTACAAAACTGTTTCTCCAATATTATATTATGATTTTCGATCATTGTACTTAACAATCTAGTTAAAGCTCTTGGAGTTTACCGGGTACTACTCTCGAACACTATATCAAGTTTGGAGTATATGAGACCTGTCTTCGGTATTCTTCAGGGTTGCGTTAGCGATGGCACAGATCCGCGTCGAAACTATTTACAAATGAAATGAAATGAAATATAACACTGTAAAATGCTACCCGGTTCTATGCTACTGTGTGCTTCAACGCCAGCACGGGTTCACTCACCAATGAGTCAGCAAGTTGACGATGATGTGGACGCGGCCAGCCGGCTAGATGGCCTATGATACATGTGGCAGAACGCCGCAAAGCATCTATCGACCAAAGCGGCAATCAACCTACACCGGTCAAGGGCTAGGATATAGTATTCTCGCGCTTGGATCTCGCAACACATGCAACAAGTGCGGAATCTATCGTTTTGGGGGCAGGATACGACCAAATATAAAGGCAGCCAATCTGACGGCCATCTTCAAACCCCGGAGCTTTTTTTCTTGTTCAACACACCCTCCACCCGCGTTAACGGATCTACGCCAAGCTTTTTCTTTAAGTGCCTACCAACGAAGCTCCCCCTCCCCCTCCCCAAGTCGAATCATATTCTACATAGCTCTCTATTATAGGTAGGCCTTGGTTAATGGACCTACCTACCTTATGCATGTACGGAATTGGGTTCTTACTTTCAGAAAAAGTCCAGAATCTATTTGTTCGAGCGGTTCGAACTTGGACATCGTATGTTGCGCACAACTCACATCCCAGAATAAGCCATGCTGCAGAGATAACCAAAGGTGCCCAGAGTATAGTATGGCTACCTGGTAGGTAGGTCGACGACAATATCTAACCTAATATGTTTCACGCAGCTACCTAACCTAACGTTAGGCAGGCAATTCTCCTATCAAATCAACAAACGGCATCTGGTCATTCGTGGCGTGTTTTTTTTCTCTCCTGTCCTCGAAGCGAGAAGAGAGCTTTCCCGTTCATATATCCAAGACCTACCAAAATCTCTTTTCCTTTTTTTTTTCTCCCTGTGCCGCGTGCGCACTGCATCTCGGAACATAAAAATCCATACGTCGATGTTGCAGGATTGCAACCTCCCGCCCGCAGCAGCGCCTTGGGACTAGCATTGAGGCCCAATATCTTGCTGAAGATTTTTCCATCATATACGTGGGTATGTGCGTAGAAGCTTATTAGTCGGTGTGCGATACCTATGGAATTCTTGACAAGGAGAAGATGAAGAGAAAAAAAAAAAAAAAAACCATGTGTTTCGTTGTTCAAGACTGGCTTTTCCCCCTTCCCCCTTGTTTCGTTCCACCGCGCAGCGCGCACGGCCGTCCTCGTTGTCGTGGGCGCAATCGCGGGCTTTTCCTTTGCAGGGTCCGATGCGATGCGATGCATTCATTCATTGCTGGGCTTTCTTTTCTTAAAAGCAACTTTGCATATTAGATTAGGCATAGGTATATCTCCAAGCAAAGACCAGGAAAAGCTTGCTTCCATTCAAGGAATGGGCCTGTCTGTCTGTTTCGCCTTACCTTGTCCTCTTGGCCCCTTTCCCGCTTTCGTAGAAGTGCCTCCCCGCCTGCAAGGCAAGAAGGACGTATGTATGTTTTTTTTTTTTTTTTTTTTTTTTTTAACCTACCTAAGGTACATTTCCGCGGCTGCAGTCTCAAATAGACGTGGCAAACCACTTAGGGGTCGCGATGGCTTCAAACATGGTCGCTGATTTGCGCGAGCTCCAGATGCGGGGGGCTTAAACAGAAGCGTAGAGACGACAGGCACCCTGCCTCTCTTTTATTCCGTCGTCGCTGTCTTCGCCGTGGTTGCAGCCGGCGGCATGCGACCTAACATACATGGCATAAGGCAAGGAGTTATCAAGGTAACTAGATGATAAATCACATACAACAACTTGGTCGGATAGCATTCCTCCTTACCGCGTCGCGAGAGGATAGGCTAGAGTTTAGTGGGCAGCAGCACAAATACGTATGTGGTAAGGTAGCTTAGTAGGAAGCCATTGGCCAATTGGCCCCGGTGAGAGATATCATCATCAACCTAAACACCGAGAGCGGAGTCCCGGAGTAGGAGCCAGAGCAGTTCCATGATTTTCATCGATAAGTGGTGGATGGGCGGAGAGGTTACCTAGGTCAGGCATAGATTAAACCTAGCAGTTGATGAAGTAATGGCAACAGATTGCGCATATGTCACATCTCAGAAAGGGCGTTATCCCGGGTGACGAGGTGTCGATTCTCACTTTATGCTTAATACATCGGCGTAGACACCTTATGGTAGGTATAGGCATGTGGCTGCGGCCGGTGAGCTGCAAGTAATGAGCTTTGCCAATCGCAACCACTTCCAATAGCTTAGCTTAGCTTAGCTTTAAGACAGGACCCCGGGTGTCTTAACTCCGAGTGTATATGTGTGTGATTGTGACGAAGCGATAAGGAAGGGATGAGGATTGTAGATGGGATGTGACGAATTCTACCCAAGAACCCAACTAGCACATGATCTGTCCTACCCACTCAACCCCCATGCGGACCGCGGAGCCGCAGGAGAGCTATCTGCTCCACCGGAACCCGAGTTACTTTCCGTATATGGCTGCTAGGTAAGAGCTCGGTAGCAATATTATACCCTCCCAGCTCTGGGTTCTGTCAAGAGAATTACTAGGAACTAAAAAAACAAGACTAGTAAAAAGACTCGAGGAGCTTCTCTATTATGGGTTTTCATTCCAACTCACTAGTAAGTGATAGGGGTTCCAGGATTATCACGATCACGCAGACGCGCCGCAAGTATTGGTGTCCGAAGGAAAACTCATGTGCCAATGATACCTTATATGCCCAGGGTCCGATAACACGATACCTAGTAGCTTTCCCGCGCCTTAACAGCCAGCCATTATAGATAAAGCACCCCCAAGGATTGGCCCAATTTTTTTGAGATCGCTAAAGGATTGCCGCCCACGTTCAAAAGCTTAGATTGGATTGCGTGATGAAGATTCTCAAACCTAAAGGGAACGTTACGCGCTTACATCTCTAGCTACCTCCTAGGCTAGCGAGCTTCAGGCATCATACTATAGCCCCTCTCTCAGGCATCAATGCTAGGAACCACGATAGGTGAAGTTGAAGCTGGATGCAAAACCTTAGCACCCCCTTTCAGCCTTGTATTGACGCATATTCACCACGAGCTACTATTAGTCCGAACAAGTTACTGTTTGAATGATATAAGCCTATACCAAGCAATTTTCTATAAAAAAAATAAAATGAAATGAAATAAAAAACCTAACTGCTCGAACACCCGTTGAGATCTCAAACTATTTTCAAGTACGCAGATAAAAGAAGTGTCATCATTGATAGGCTACGTATGATATATAGAAAATGAAGACTTGAACAGAAATTATATGATTATTTTCGGGTGCCATTGATATAAGAGCTTACCATAGAACTATGTATCTGTTCTCGTCTCTTCTATAAGTTACCTTTAGGTAGGCATGTATCTTGTAGCAGTAGAATATCCTATATGAATACCATTCTACGTTAAGAAGAGTCTATATCCCCAAGCAGAAGAGTGTATGCAATCGTACCACTAGGTATTGATAGTACCCATATGAGAGTAAGGTACACAATGGATAGCCTTGAACCCTTCATCCAAGACAGGAATGGAAAGAAACCAATTACTTGGTGGATAGACGGGATGCAAGCACCTAGGAAGCACGGGAGTGAGCCTGCTACCAAATCTTGAGCCTTCTCCTCTTCCACTCGTTGAGTTCACCATAACAAGGGTCCATCACGAAGATGCCCGCCCTCACAAAACCCTGTTCATAGTCGATACCATCTGGCAGTCTCTCAATACCCCTCTTGATCATTGCTGGAATCACGGAGGATGAGTCCCTATGCAGAGAGATTGTTTTAAGCCAACACCCGCACTAAGACTCCCAGGGTAGACAAAGACTAATAAGAACGTAGAAGACGCACCCCAAGCATGTTCAAATTCTGCAAGGTCAAAGAAGCAGACTGTTTTCTCATGGTCAATATGAGGAGATGTCGAGTTCGGAGTCATGGAAAGAAGCTTTTCTAGTCGTGTTCTGAGATGCCCGGGAGCATTCTCTGTCTAGGGATAAGTTTAAAGAATGGTTCCTGAGCCGGAGTACATCCCTCTGACAGCAGGGAGGTTCGGCAGTGCCAGTAGATTTGGTCCGTTCTCATCATCAGGCGTCGTGGCTGGACCGTTTGCTCTACCATACAGGCATATGCCAGCACATGCTCGCTTAGGGCCTATATTGCCGTCTTCAGAGGATACCTTAAGTAGATAGCATCGTGAGCCTTCTCTCTACCGGAGCTCTCTACCATTGTAGAGCCAAACTGCATAAGATTTATGCGTAAGAGAGACTGCTGTCTGGGGTTGAAAAGGTCTAGATCATAACCTGTACTCACAGCAGTAATGGTGACGAGTGAATGATCTTGCAGATAGATTACAATTTTAAGGATCCCTGACGTCTTGCCCTCCTTACTCTCATGGATTATGCAGAGTATGTCCACTGGAAACCGAGAAGCCGGGTCATATATAGTATCTCTAAAAGTGGCTGGCAGAGCCTCAACAGGTGTGTTCTTTTCTGCACTCCACACACAAGATAAATAGATGTACTTGCCAGTCTGTCCAGACTGACTTGATACAAGCCTCGTCGGTGCATCAAACGTCTCTCCGACGTCTAGAGCTTGAGTTGGGAGAGTACCTATCACTGTCTCGAAAGCACTCTGTGTGTTCGGAATCGCAGGTATCAATCTAGTTAGCCAGCCACAGGCATGCAAAGGGTCGCTGGCTATAAGAGGGTTAACAGGAATAGCAAGGACATAATGTCTCTCGTAGACTTACCTTGCTCAATGGAGAGCTCTAGCGATAGTAAAAAGGTATCGCTATGTAAAGGGTTAGTTTGTCCTTGAAATCCATTCTGAAGCCTTGACTGAAACCAGGGTAACTTTTTCTTGGTCGAATGGTGACGATCCACCGTATTACCTTCCATTATTTGCACATAGAAGCAGAATCTCCGAGTTTTACAGCACAGAGGTAGCTGTCCTCGACTTCGGGAGTCTTGACACAGAACAACTTAGGCTGTATAGGGTGGCGGCGAGAGACTAACAGGTAGTTGATCTCTGTTGGTCGAGTTAAGGCTAAGACTTTGTCCTCTTCAATGGGAATTGCATCACGGCTTAAGAGTAAGTCGACCGAATGCTCGTCTCCAAGCTTGGTAGCTCTACACTCTCACCTCCAGGCGGCTCGGCCGTGGTTGGACGTGTGTCCCTGATTCCATAGCCAAGCTAGTGACATCGCCAACATCTGACATCTGACATCAACCGGGCTGGATCAGCCTAGTCTTGGGGTAGCACATCGTCTTAAAATAGAAACTCTGGGTCGCATTATGATAAATATGCCAAAGATGGCTTTGCTAGGAAGGAGTTGCGCGAGGCTACGTCTTCTTTGACTCTAAACCCTCTCCTCGATGACTTAACATACTAACCCCTCACAGGGCCATTAACTGGTCTGCCAACCCCTATATCTGCGACCTGGCATGATTATTAACAGCTGTATACTGAGTGTTACATGGATCAAGTTCAATTAGACGTTTAATAGATGTATCGAACAGCGGCTTCGGTTAAGCAACCCGAGAACAATAAGGTTTAGTCTTAAAACAAATCCAGGAACATGGGATAAACCCATTGGGTGTTAATAATATTAGAAACCATCACTCGTCCGGCAGCTAGTAACAATTAAACTTTTCGACATCAGACTTCTTTCTCCATTTCCCCTTCCAATGGCTGATAAGAGGCTATGTATATTGTAGTGATTTATCTAACGCGGGTGTGGAGACCGCGTGTTTCGTATTACCTAAGCCTTCCCGTCTAGGGTTACAAAATTGAGGCTATTCGTTTATTCCTCGTATTATTGATCCCACAAAAAATCATACCGGCCCACTCACCCCAAAAGGAGTAGGAAACCCCGAAACTGAAAATGAAGAAAATTGCAAAAAAAAATTGCCCACTACTGGAGTCGAACCAGTCATCTCCTCATAGCTTCCTTAGTAGTATTCCAGAGAATACTAGTGAGGCGCATTACCGCTGTGCCAAGCGGGCGTATTGTGGATTGGTGAAAGTTCGGTTGGGGAAGTCCACATATGTATGGTACTATACCGCTAACGAATTGGGCTTGCTCCCCCATGGTAGGAAAAAAGTGAATGTTAAAGTGAAGACTTGGCTTGGACGCCAGAGTATTGTTGAGATACATGTAACTTTCCCGAGATCTCGAGTTGGTTCTTTTGCAAAGGTATAGAATTGTTCACGTTGTACACCGACGCCCTATACTTTCCTCTTGACCGCTTAATATTCTCTAGTAAGTGTATTGGACATGACAATGCAAAGCAGATGTGCCATTGACCGGATATCTAAGTTTAGTATTGGCTTCATTGCTTAGTTTGGTTCTTCTATAAGTACATAGTGTCTGTCTATCTCTAAGGCATCTAGGTTAACTAAATCCCTCAGGCATCCACGACTCAACTCAACTCTATACCGCGATTTGCTCCCCCTCATATGCCCCTATAAATGTACTTTATAGTCTAAAACCACCTCATCCTATCCCAGCCCCAGATCTATCTACGCTCGTCCTGTACAGCCAGTTCGCTGATTACCCCCATGACAACCCTATGTAGATCCCTCAACAATACACGACTCTGTCTCTCCCTTTCTAATTCCTTTCCGCTACGCCTGCTCGAGTGTCTTGGAGGACGCGTCTCCTCCTGCCTAGTTCTCTCTCCTTTACTTCAAGGTCTTCCTGACCCTGCATGGTTCTGATCCTGACCGAAAAGGTCAATTGCCGGAGCATGGTATGGCTCTTTAGGGGGCCAAGGGGTGAGAAAGGCACCGTTCTTGGAGGCTTTAGCTGCGTCTGCTGCCGTCCACGACGATTGGCTGTTCTGGGCCCGTGACTGCGAGTACTGAACGGGCGAAGATGTGGCAAGGTTAATCCGCGAACGCGTGGATTTCTTCATAGGGTGAGACATTATGGCCAGTCGCTAACTTGTCAGCTTTGGCGTGTTTCTGAGTTAAGACCCGGGAGAATTGAAAGTCGAGTTTCAAAGAAGGAAAGTGTGATATTTGGGAGAATGATGGTGGATTAAATAGTACCTAACGCCTCCGGCGGCGTATAGATGATATAAACGAGACGTCTATGTAGTATAACTCATACAAAAGATAAGAGATGGACGGAAGAAGTTTCTATTCGTTGATTGTATGTACCGGGAAAAGGGGAAGGAATTGAAGTTTTTCCACGCGGAGTTTCTCATACCTTTTATATAGAGGCAAGTACGCTGGGTACAGGGCAACGTACCTACACGTCTTCCTCCTGTCGTATTGCAGATGTATGCGCCGAATAGAGGCCCGAGGGACTGGGTCCTGTTCTACAGCACTTCGTCTAAACTTCATCAGGGGGAGCCAAATACCCACTTTGGAGTAACAGCCACAGACTATAATAAGTTTGACAGGTTTCAACAGTGGGAGCTAAAACAAGGTACCAGATTCTGTAGTTAGTCCCAAGTCCAAGAAGTAGGTAGCTGATGTCCTAAGAGTCATTTTTTGCTACCGGGACATGGATCAGAATCTCGCATTTTGACAGACGCCTCAACACTTAAGGTACAGTTCGGGGAAACAACCGCAAATAAACGATGGTGTGAATCAAGGAAATGAACATCGGAGAGAGACAGATAACACATAGATATTGATCTCGGATCTATCGATTATCGACCGTGCCATGAGACACCTCGCCCGGAGCTGAGGCAAAAGGTGGACAACGGGCATCAACGTCACACCATCCAGAGAACTACAGGTTCGGGGGTTCGGTCGTAACCAATCATGCAGGGCATGGGGAATTGCGGCTGCCTTAGCTTGCCGAAATTCAAGACATTTGCTGCACATAAGCAGATCTTCATGGCCGTAGATAGACCGCGTGGGACGACATGGTTTGTGTAGCCAGAATAATGGGGTCAATGTACGGGGACTGACTCCAATCTTCAATGTGATCCTCGCTACCCGTCAAGTTCGTATGAATCTTCGGCACTACCATCTAACGGAACATGCTTAATTACTTCATAAAAATTTAAGTCGGATTCCAGCGTAAAGTACCAGGTAACCTAACCACCTAGCTCGCCAATATCTCACCGGCTCCCGAAACATATCTGAATCCCATTACCACTTGCTGCTCCTTTCTATCGCCATAACCATATTCTCGGATCTGAGCAGGACGAATAGATCTTGCACAAGGTAACCGCGGAACGATTAGTGCTTTGTCACCTGCAGAATCGAGTTTATGCAGCAGCCTTGGTCGTGTCTTTCTCCCCCTTGGCCTCCTCCTTAGCATCCTCTTCACCCTCAAGAGCTGGCATATCATCGTCAGACTCATCCTCCTCCTCCTCACCACCAGGCATACCGCCAGCAGCGCCGAGCTTAGAGAAGTCGATACCTCCGAAGTCACCGCCGGCACCACCTAATAAAAAACATGTTAGTTTCGTCATCGTTGCTAGGTATTGATTTTGGCCCCAGAATGACCGTAGCACGAGGGGCCTGAAAGTTACGTACCCATACCTGGCATGCCTCCTGTAAAGATAATTGTTAGCAACACAATTCCAGTAAAAACGAGGATTCAATAATTTTATTTTTTATGTTTTATTATTTTTTTTTTCTCGGATTTCAAAGTCTACGCGCTCAAAGGGGTAGACTGTAGATGATAGGAGTTCACGTACCCATGCCGCCGAATTGCGAGAAGTCATCTTCGGGAGCCTCATTCTGCTCGTCCTCGTCGACCCACTTATCGAAGTCGGTCTTCAAGAACTGGACCTTCTTAGTGTCCTTGAGAAGACGGGGCCAGTACGCGTCGTTGAGCTCCTTCTTGCGTAGCTTGAGCTCGACATTGCGAGCCGTGTGGTGGACCTTGCTCTCGGCGGGGTCGATCTCAGCGTAGAAGGTTAGTTCTAGGTGGTACGTTCGCTTCAGGGTCTCGGAGTGACCGGTGAAGGTTAGGCCTGTGGGCTGAAGGTCGAGCTTCAGATTCTCCTTGGGAACATCGGGAACCGAGATGGTGAGATAGATGAAGTTCTTCTCGGGTTCCGCATTGGAAGAGCGTTGAGCCCATAGAACTAAGTGAAGGGATACCTGTTAGCTTAAACATACTCTAGCTATAGAATATAGAATATATGGAATATAATATATGGAATATAATATATGGAATATCCATGTAAGAACATAGACATCGATTCAGTTACAGGTAACTCTGCCCAGTACTCTGCCCAATACTCTGCAACAGAGCCAGGAACCGAATTCGCCAATTCAGGTACTAGACTCACCTTCGGGAGTGACCTGCGACATGCTGATTGCTATTGGGTATCTGAATTTGTTGGTGGGGTGATTGAATATGACGTCGGTAAAGTAGGTATGAAGGATTGTGGAAAAAAGGGTCGTGGGTGGTGAAATGAGTTTTCAAAGTTGGGTTTGTGAATACTACTGTAGACTGGTCTTCTACTTGTTGGTATTTGTGGGAAGGGAGTTTAAGAAATAGAAAAAAAAAAACTATGAGGCTGTTCCAAAGCTTAATGATGCACCCCTCCGATGAACATCGAACCCGCACGAAAGCGGCGGAAGCAACAGGGCTGGATTTGGATTTGCACGGGGGGTAGCTGCCTGGGCTTCACCGGGAATTCGCACTGTAAGAAGGTAGGCCTAATTGGGCATAGACTTCGTGGGTACTTTTGTACATCAAACTTTTGTACATCAAACTTTTGTACATCAAACTTTTGTACATCAATGCTTTCGTATATCCATCAATAAGGCCAAAGGCCAAAACCCCAAGCAGCTTACTTCAATGCTGGTAATCCAGGAAGCTTTACCGAAACTCACAGATATATATTCTTTTACAATATGCACCACCTTATCTTTTATACATATATATATTATTACCATCATTTTCAAAGAGCGTAGTATCAAATCAAGAACTATAACCAAGCCCCGAGATGACTGCATGAAAGCAGATAAATTCCAGAAGCCTCGTCCACTCAAGGTACCTATGTAGGTCCCAAAGTTCTGGATTCATCTGCATGTATAATATTGAAGTTGCATTCCACTTCGATATAAGACTATATGTTAGGTACGTAAGATATCTAAGGCATTTAATGTAGATGATACAAAGACACAAGACTCAAGTATAACAAGACCAGATTTGACCATCTTTTTAAGGATACTGTGCTTTTATTACCGATGTCAAACGTGATTTCTGATAGTGTTGTGAAGATACCTAGGATTGAATTGTGGAAGAAATGCTGAGGTTTACTTTATAAATGTGATAAATGATATCTTCCTTCAAGTGTAGCCGGATATCTGCAGCTTTTCTGATATTCTGATATTCTGATTTTCTGATAGATTTGTATACCCAAGGTACCTAACGTGTACCGACTTTGATAGGTCTAAGTATGGAGACCCCCTTGAAACTGTAGATGCAGACACTGTGCTAGCATGATAACCTTCTAAGCTTTAGCGATTTAGCGGGGTTAGGCTGTTCCTGAATTTCCCCATCCTGCCCATATTCCTTCCCTGTCTGTGCTTTATCCAGCTTGTCAGCCTGGACCAACGTCATTAGATTAGATTGCGTTAAGCTGCATAACACATAACCATCCATCTCTATCCAGTCCCACTACAACTCGCTCTCCTTATCTAAATTAATTCAGCCTTCCCCCAGACTGCTTTGCCAGATCTCCATCTGAGGTTCCCTCGGCAGGAGCCGCCTCTTCCATTTTGATCTAGAACCTGTCAACCCCGTCAACCTAGACGAACCATACAACATATACAACATATACAACATATACCCTCCAACAGACAGCCCTCCAAGATGGAGAGTCTCAAAGCACTCTTCGTCAAACCAGACCCCAATGCTCAGGTAAGCAATTCCTTATCCACATGGACATTTGCCTCTGCCTTAGGGGGAGGGGATGTGGATATCATCCATTCATCCCACTTACACTTACTCGGTTATAAATAATAGATGCGAAAATGTAACGCCTTAATACGATCCAACATCCGCAAGCTCGACCGAGACATCAACCAGGTCAAGCAAGTCGAGCTCAAGACCAAGAACCTCATCATCCAAGCGGACCGACGGGCGCAACGCAACCCCTCGCAGGCGAAGCAGGCGCAGCGGGAAGCCCGCGACTTCGCGAAGGAGCTGATCCGGGCGCGGCGCACGTCGGCGCGGCTGGTCACGTCCAAGGCGCAGCTGAACAGCGTGCAGATGCAGGTGAACGAGGCGTTCGCGGTGCGCAAGATCGAGGGCAGCATCCGGGCCAGCGTCGGCGTCATGAAGGACGTCAACAGCCTGATCCGCCTCCCGCAGCTCGCCGGCACCATGCGCGAGCTGTCCGTCGAGCTCATGAAGGCCGGCGTCATCGAGGAGATGGTCGGCGAGAACCTCCCCGTCGACGACATACTGGAAGACGAGGAGGAGGAGGCCGAGGGCGAGGTCGATAAGGTCCTGGGTGAGATACTGAAGGGCCGCATGGAGAAGGCCGGCGCGACGCCTAGCGCCCCGCTGCCGTCTCACCCACAGGAACAGCCCGTGCAGCTGGAGGAGGAAGAGGAAGACCAGGAGGCGATGATGGACCAGATGAGGAACAGATTAGAGGCTCTCAGGAGCTAGACTTTTGGGGTTCTTTCTTTTCCTTTTCCGCGTCCATCCTTTGGAGGTCGTTTAGTCGTATTCTGTATTGGCGTTGCGGCGCAGCATTCTTGGGTGACGACTTTTGTCTTCAGTGTTCGGTTGGGATGGGTACATATTTCGAATGCTCAGCTATGAGTCTAGTCAAGACGGCCAAGAAATGCCGCGTATATAGAGCATTATAACATTTTCTGCTGGTTCAATGTTCATTCTAGATTTTTTTTCCATCGACCAATATCGAGCATTCATATATCTCGTTCCCATTGTTTACATTTAATGTAAAACATGCTACTACGCTTACCTATATAAGATTAAAATCTATACTATATAAGTATTTATAGAAATATCGAGACGGTTCGAAACTATTTCCTAGCAGGTATGTATAGAAAAGGGTGTAAAAACATACTGGCCGCTGGTCTGAAATGTAAAGTGATCATCACGATATCTAGGCTCTTTTCTATATATGAGGGACCTCCTATGCTGTATATACCCCCAAGCGGGAGTCTGAGAAGATATACTAGTTTCCCATCCCCTATTTCCAGATCCAGAATATATACTATCTACGCTGCTAAATCTAGCACATCAGACACCTACTTTAAACTCCATCTCGGAGTAGTAGACGGCAAATCATCATACGCTTGGTCCTCCGCCGTCCAATCCCAGCTTGACGCCGTAAACACGTCCTTAGCAAACTTATCCGCGCCCAACGCGTTCTCAAACCGCAGCCGCTGATCCCCCGCCAACGACCTCGTGAACCGAAACGGGCGCGCCTCCGGCTTCTCCCTGCCCTCCGCATCGCCCTCCTCACCAGGCGGCATCCACGCAACCGCCTGCCGATTGCTCCTCCACGTGCTCCTGGTAATAGGCACGGAGCTCGCCGACAGCAGGCCGTGTATGAAGTCGAGGATGGGCAGGACGCGCGTGCGCAGCCCGCAGTTGGTGTGGTGCTTGTCGATCTGGTAGCTGGGGCACTGCCGGAGGGCGGCGAGCACGGACTCGACCGGCAGCAGCGAGGTGTCGGCGATCGAGTCGAGGGACCCCGGCGAGAAGTCCGCGGGGAAGAGCAGGTTCTTGTGCGTCAGGAACTTGAACATCTCCCCCAGCTGGTACGAGTCGCAGGCCGCGCTCGAGTCGTACCCGAGCTTGCATTGTCGCGCGCGCGATGAGTATAGGGTTAGGAAGTGCCGCTGCACGGAAGCGATGGTGTTGAGGATGCATTGCCGGCGGTATTGCAGTTCTTCTAATTCAGGGGTTAGGATACTAAGTACGCGAATATGTCAGGAGTGGAGTGGGGTGCTTACGCTCGAGGCCGTCCTGCAAGTACCACCAGGTAGCATCCGAGGACTCATCGTCTTGAGCAAACGAACTCCATCGACAAGAACCATTCATGATGATCTCCTTCGTGGCCGCCTGGAACCTAGCAGGCTGGTTCAACAGCCAAGACACCAGTATTTTCTGGCGCAGGATATCCTCGTTGCTGCGGCTCATGACCACCGACTCATCCCTAGCCGGTTTGCGGTTCGTCACAGGCCACTTGAACCTCGTGCCTGCGACGAGGTACTTCGAGACAGCAGATGCGCAGTCGAAGCGATCAGCCAGGACGGCCAATGTGGTCACGAACGACATCGTGAACTTAGTGACAACTTCCTTGCCGTGAAGGATCCGTAAGAGATCACCAAATACACCCTCGCGGTGTGCGTAGTGAGTTGCCTGGTCGTCATCTTGTATCTTGATCCAGGGAAGGTCCTTAGCCTCAGCAGTTTCGGGCTTAACATTCCTCACCGAGAGCGCGGCGAAGGCGTTCGATATATCCTTTGCTTCTTTGAAACGACTATCGGCGAGAAGTTTCTCGAAGTACTTAGACTGAGTCTTGAGCGTCTTAAGGCTTACACGGAAACCCAAGCGGGCCTTCCTCTTCGGTGCTGGTTGTGAATCCCGACTGAACAGTTTCGATTGAGCCGCCCGTGCGGTCCGAATAGTATCCTTCGAGTTCTCGAAAGTTACATCTAGAATCAAATCTCCGTTCTCGACGATGCTGACAACTTCAGGAAGCTTCTCGGTAAGATTGGGCTCCGACGCATTGCCATCTGTAGCACCGCCCGAGTCGTCCATCTGGCTTGTCTCCCGTGTGAGGCAGTACCCTAAAGATGCAAAGATCCGAGGTGGTCATCAGTTCCTTAGCTCGTCTAAAACTTCAAGCATTCATAGACACACTCAAATGGCCGAAACTCGGATTTCATAGGAGTTTGGTCAAAGCATTAAGTAAATTTCAGTATCCGTGGTCCTTAGATCTGATAAGGGGGTACGCTGGTACACGCTGGTACGTAAAGTAGTTGAAATGGATGTTCTTGGCATAAGACATGGGGTGAGCGGGACGACGCGGGTGACGTTCTCGCCACCAAAATCTGACAGCTTGGCAAAGGGTGGAGACACTAAAAAGATCATCATCTATCATCTTGACACAACTCATATTTTTATAGTTAATTTATACTCTTTCATCAACTTTCAACCGGAGTTCTATGTAAATATTTATTATCCTCATATATATACTAAAGCAGGACAGTCCTTATAGTTGCGACTGCTTCTATGAAGCTTTGTATAACAATAGACTTCTTCCTATATCATCCTATATTAAGTTAAAACTGAATATGATACGAAGCAAAAATATTACAACCTGCCCTATAGGCTATTCTTTCTAGGCGACTGAAATCTGAGCTACAGTCTTCTCTCCTGCTGGCTTGTCAGCTTGGACTACCGGACCAGCTGAGATCTCCTTAGGTTTCATAAACGGCAAATGTCCTTTAACCTCACGGTATCTCATAACGCCGAACGAGATCATGACGGCGATCCAATAGAGGTTATAAGAGATGACTGAGCCGTATGTTGCCGAGTTCGTCCATCCAAATATGGCGTTGAATATTCCCCAGCCTCCTTCGCCACCGTTTAGCTCAGGGCTACAGCACTGTACCAGAAAATTAGCAATTGAAGATGAGGACAATGGAAGGAGTTACATACGTTTACGTGCCAGACACTCTTGTCAATATCATAGGAACCAGGCCCATCCCCTAGTTCGGCCGCATCGCCGCCAATAACGTTGTTCCATTGCTGGTTCTCAAAGTACCATACGGAACGTGAGAAAAGACCAGCACCCACTAGATAGAGTAGGCATGTAGAAGCTATTAGGAAGTACTGTAGTTTCGCTCCCGCTCCTCCCCTAGGACACATTAGCAAAATTACGAATCATGCCGCCATGCGTCAGAACTCACTTATATAGGATGTATCCCACGATAAAGCCGGCAATTAGACCAACGACTACGGGCAACGGCACCGCAGTCGCCGGCGCAGAGAAAGACACGCCGGCTACGAAGACAATGGCCTCGATACCTTCTCGTAAGACAGTGATGAAGGGGAGAAAGAACATTGCGTACTTCTCAGCGACGCGCTTCAGCCAACCGTTTCGTCGACCGCCCGTGACCACAGGGGTTTCGAGAGCTTTGGCGAGCTTGACCCGCCACTTCTCCTGCATTTTACCCACGCGGAGAAGGGCCACGCCCACGATGCTGATGATGATGGACGCGACGAGGGCAAACGCTCCTTCGTAGTTGTATTCGTTTAACGCCCAGTTATCTTTTCCCAGGGTGTAGAAGGCGCCGATCAATCCTCCGGCAACGACGAGGCAGAGGAAGAAGCCGAGCCCAACTCCAACCCATACCTAGAGCTTATGGTTAATTCTCTCTGTACTAGATACCGGGATACTAGGCAGAGGCGTAGGTGTCTTACCTGTTTGACGAGCGTCTTGTACACTTTTACATCTCGATTAGGGCCGTCGAGGGTTTGCTTAAGAAAAGCCAACAAGACAGAAACAATGATAACCGTTTCTAGTGTTTCTCGAAACACGACGAGAAATACCGGAACGGCGAAGACAGTATCCGACGCCATTGCGAAGGAGAAGGAGACGAGGGAGACACTTCAGGTTTTCCTCAAGTACGAGCTATTGGAATATGGAGGGGGTTGGACCGTGGTGTATAAGTGTTTTGAGGGAAAACGGCGAATTATCTGTTGATCTGATAAATGGGATCAGATAATCTAGAGTGGGGAACAGAACCGAAAAGAGAGTAGATTCGGGCTACGACATAAGATCGATGCTTGACGAGTGTGGGAAGCCGGCTGCTTGCTTGGACGATGAAACGCCGATTACGGCTTAGATGAGAACAACTTTGAACATCCGTTGGGAAGATAGTTCGTTCAGCTCCGCTAGTGTAACGGGTGTCAGCCGAGAGGGAATGTAGCTAGTAGTCCCAGTAGGATCTCGCGTGGCTGTGGAAAAATTGACCGTCCATAAAAGTTAGTATAGAGTAGAGTAGCGAGATGGTTCGATTAATAAAAAAATCGAATGCTGGGTTGTGGCACCCCTTGCAAACTATCAAGCAGGTAACCTAATCGGTCTTGTAGCCAGCCATCCATTCTGCCAGTATCTTGAGAAAAGTGTAGGGTTCAACAGCTTCACTACTGGGTATTAATGAGTAGTACTGACATTGCAGACAGGGTCTAGACATGGAGGACCCCGTTGGCTTGCAGTGGTACAAAAGACATAGATCCTTGCTTGGCGGTTCAAGCTTTGCCAATGCTTCCGACTACGACCCTAGCTTCTTCTGACACCGATAATTTTTCATCCTTTGCGGGGACAAGTGGCCCGGGTACTTCGATAAAGGCTTCGGAATGGGATCTTGTCTGGGAAAGGTTTGCTTTGCTTCCCTCGTTAGACCTCAACCTTGGAATCTATAACTACACCAATTTGACCGAACATATATCTTATAGTTTATTTCAGTAACTGATTTTCTCGTCTACTCCTTCCCATTCGAGTTGTTAGTTTTCCCCTTTTTACTGCTAATTGGCTATTTTTTCGATGCTACCTAAGCGAGGGATACGGAAAAGGGAGCACGGAGCACCCCACACCATTACCACCAACCCTAACCGTCCAAGAAATCTTATCAGATCATCGTATCGCAGCATGTCCTTGTAAGTTGTGTGGGTATCCTTGGTCTTTGTTGTTACCTACCGAGATCGCTATGCTAAGTAACTAGCCTGTTTCCCTCGTACTGGTCTTGGATGATTGCTCTTCTAATATAATAATCTGTACTATATACTTACTTGCATGTTTTATTTTCATGCAAACAATACATAGTACTCTGAATCCTGCTGTTTATTGGTTAAGCTTTTATTAAGTGACCCGACAATTTCCCCTCCTTTTGCAGAATAATTTTCTATAGAAATACGAGTATAATAACACCTGTCTACCCGAGACTTTTAATTGCCATTCTCAGGAGTTAAGAACTGGCCCGGATCACAGAAGCATCGATGTCTCTTACGTAGTAGTATGTTCACTAGCCGCGGCGTTAT
Organism: Daldinia bambusicola; assembly: GCA_022478815.1. Lineage (NCBI taxonomy): Eukaryota > Fungi > Ascomycota > Sordariomycetes > Xylariales > Hypoxylaceae > Daldinia > Daldinia bambusicola. Next base: position 18,066 of record MU284101.1, on the reverse strand, counting down.
ACGATGGCGTCGTTCAGCACGTTGGCCGGAATCAGGCCGTTTTCTTTTAGGGCGTAGGCTGGTCCGGAGCGGTCTGCGGTTCAACTCTCTCCTCCCTGCTGCTTTAATCCTCATGATACATCAGGCCAACAGAAAGACCCGAAATCCTTAGCATGGGTCAACGCCACCCGTGTGTTCTCGTGGTTGCATTGACAGATTGATAAGATAATCTTTTAATTCCTCATTGCCCCCTGACTAAACGAGGGCTCTCGGTAAGACTTAATCCTAGCCCATGTAAGTCGTATATCAGTACTGTATACACGGGTTTTGTTACCTATTTCCTACTTTGACCTAAGCCTAGGTAGGAAAGGAAATAGTCTCAAAATTTCCTTACTCTTCAGTTCATGTAGCCTTGAGGGCATCTCTAGCCTAGGTGACCCGACCGACTACGGGCCTCCCAATCTTCCCAATTATCTACACCCAGACACCGAGGCATTCTACTTTAAATCTTCTAAATTTGTTTCTGTTCAACTATTGCTCTCACTCGTATTACCCGCGAGGCGGGACGTCTTCATCATGTCGTCAATATCTGCATACCTCGTCCATATCTTAGCCTCGGCTTCTATTCTTCTAAGTCTCTCGAGCGCCGCTACCGTCACCTACGACTTCAAGATAGGCTGGGTCACGTCTAACCCCGATGGCGCGTTTGACAGACCAACTATTGGAATTAACGGCCAATGGCCTATTCCTCCTATTGTCGCCAATATTGGCGATAATATCGTAATTAACGTCGTGAACCAGCTTGGAAACCAGTCGACTTCTCTCCACTTCCATGGCTTATTCATGAATGGTACAACTCATATGGACGGCCCATCTCAGATCTCACAATGTCCCATTGCGCCAGGCTCAAGTTTCACCTACAACTTTACCGTAAGGATCCTCAACAAAACATGTATATCGCTCACGAAACTGACATAATAGACAGATCAACCAACCTGGCACGTATTGGTACCATTCTCATACAAATGGGCAGTATCCTGACGGGCTCAGGGGCCCTCTCATTGTACATGACCCGAAATCTCCTTTCCTTGATAAGTATTACAAGCAAGAAAATGAGAGGGTTTTGACTGTCTCGGACTGGTATCATGACCAAATGACAGACTTACTCCCAGGATTCATCAGCAAGGGCAATCCTACGGGAGCTGAGCCCGTTCCACAGGCCGCCCTATTCAATGACACGCAGAACTTGAGGGTCCCTGTCCAACCCGGTACAACTTATCTCTTCCGTGTCATAAACGTGGGGGCCTTCGCAGGCCAGTACATCTGGTTTGAGGGTCACAACATGACTATCATAGAGGTCGATGGTGTTTACCATCAGCCGGCTGAAGCCGATATGATCTACCTGTCCGCTGCTCAACGCTGCAGCTTTCTGGTAACCACCAAGAACGACACGACAGCCAACTATGCATTTGTAGCAAGCATGGATACTGTAAGCTAATTTATCTTAAACTCGTGAGTACAATGCTAGCCGATCGCTAATTTGTCCCTCCATTATTTCAGACGTTGTTCGATACTCTGCCGGATGACTTGAACTACAATGTCACGGGGTGGCTCGTCTACGACGACGCAAAGCCTTTACCCGAGCCCGCACTGGTCGACGAATTAAACAACTTCGACGACATGACCCTGGTCCCGTACGACAACCAAACCTTACTCGTGAAACCCGACAAGGAGGTTCAACTCGATGTAATCATGGACAACTTAGGGGACGGTGCGAACTAGTAAGTCTTTCTTGCGCATTGAACCTTTGCTGGAAACCAACGCCGACTTACCCTCCTAATAGCGCCTTCTTCAACAATATCACATACAAGTCTCCCAAAGTACCTACCCTCTACACCGCTCTATCCGCCGGGGAACTAGCCACGAACCCCGCCGTCTACGGCACTTATACACACTCGTTCGTCCTCGAGAAGGGCGAGGTAGTGCAGATCGTGGTTAATAACCTTGATACCGGACGCCACCCTTTCCATCTCCACGGACACCACTTCCAAGCCGTCTACCGATCCGAAGAAGACGCCGGGACCTTTGAGGACTCCGGCGTCACGGAAGCCGATTTCGCTGCTACGCCCATGCGTCGCGATACCTTGGTGCTATACCCCACCGGCTACATCGTGCTTCGGTTCCGGGCTGATAACCCCGGTGTCTGGCTTTTCCACTGCCACATCGAGTGGCACGTCGCATCCGGCCTGAGTAAGTACCCACCCAACCTACCCTGACATATTCCCAGAACCCCTTACCTTACCCACCTCTTTCATCACCCTCCCTTCGTCTTGCCAGAACAGAGCAAAGCAGAACAGAGAAAAAAGCTAACGCCCCACCTTACCAGTCGCAACCTTCGTCGAAGCGCCCCTCGACCTACAAAAGACCATCACCCTTCCCAAAGACCACCTCGACGCCTGCGCCGCCGGCAACGTCCCCACGACCGGCAACGCCGCCGCCAACACGGCCGACTTCCTCGACTTGACGGGGGAGCCCCGGCCTCCGAACCCGCTGCCGGAAGGGTAAGATACACCCACACACCCCCATACGTACCCATACTTATACCCACATACATACACACACATACATGCATACACCGTATTCCTCCCACCTCCTCTCAACTCCTTCTAACATCTCTCCCGCAGATTCACCACCCGCGGCAAGGTCGCCCTCGCATTCAGCTGTCTGAGCGGGATCCTGGGCGTCATCGTCGTGGTCTTATACGGCCTGGCACCGGACTCTGCTGCTGAGCACCACCACCAGCAGGGAGGGACAGTCACGGCGGACACGCAGGCCGTCGCTCCAGTGGGGGAGCGTTCGTCGGAAAGCACGGGCACGGGGCTGGAGCCGGAACCGGAGATCGTTACTGTTGTGGCGGGGTCTGGGGGCGGGAGCGGGAAGGCGTTGTGAAGGGCGCGGGTTCAGGAGGGTATGGGTAGGAGGTAGATAGGTACCGCGGGTAATTTATCGGGGTTGGGGGTAATATTGTGTTGTGCTGGGATATAGACAGTTAAACGGCTTGGTGAGAGAAGCGAGAGGCGAGAGACGAGGGGTGGAAGGAATATACCATGTGATGAAGAGAAATGTCAGGTAATTTCGGTGGGAAGTTTATAGATGTCCTATACATGTGAGCGAAATCATATGTATACACTTGTGATGTGATTCACTTCAAGGCGAGGCCTCGTGTATATATATGTCTAGGTAAGTTATATATATTGTACGTTCATCAGCACGGCATCGACGTTCGTATGAAAATGACGATGCACCTAAGGATAAGTATCACATATAAATGATGAGAAATAAGAAGTGACGGATAGCTGTGGGCAATGTGCCCAGACGCCACTTCTTCCTATCGCCATAAATACGCAATGCTTTGATAGCTTCTGCGTCTGGAAGACTAAAGTAGGTAGGCATACCATTAAACTAAAAGTTATTATAGGTTCTGTACTATATTGTACCACTTTTTCCAAGTCAAATTCCAAACGTGGTTTATGGTATAATAGCAGTACTTCCCAGTACGATCTGAGGTCCCCAGAGTCAGCTCAGGCGACCAAATCAGCATCGTTGGTTCCAAATCGGGTTACTCCATAGTGACGACTGTTTTCAGGAGTTACGGGATTCTTCCAGACTTGTTTTTCCACCGCTGTAATCACTTCCTCGTCTGAGTAACCGTTTGCATCCTGCCAGATTTTGAGTGGTATATCTGGGTCTCCGCCATAATCGAAGGCAAACTCTGGTATGGCTTCCAGAGATGATTTCATTTGTTAGGTTTTACTACTGAGGCTGTCTGTAGATCCTCTTATAATGCACTCCCAATTGTCTTGACCGTAGTTAATGACTCGGACAGATCTGTCTTGATAAACGAAGATTTCAACCGTGATAAAACATTCAAACCAAGGAAGGCCTCATCATCAGGATTTGAGAATAGTATCAAAGTACCTGTCAAGGCCGAGCTTTTTACAAACTACTTCTAGAGTGGGCATGGTCAGGGACATGTAGATACGTGTTATACTGGACATTAGGACATATCAGAATTAGGGTGGAATTTTAGGTATACAGCTCACAAAAGACTCGATTGAGCTAGGGAAATCATCAGACCGCACTGCTCTCCTTTTCTAGATATACACAGGTCACTGTCGGGGTATCGACAGCGTCTATTTAACAGCAGTCATATTAGTTCCTTACGACTTCTCAAGCTCAGCCAGAATCTTCTCTCCCTTCTCCTTTGCCGACGCAAAGTCACCAACCATGTAGAAGGCACCTTCGGGGAGGTCATCACCCTCACCAGCTAAGATAGCCTTGAAAGAGGCAATGGTGTCCTTCAGGTCGACCAGCTTACCCTCAATACCAGTGAAAACCTGGGCGACAGTGAAAGGCTGGCTCAGGAAACGCTGGATCTTTCGGGCACGCTCGACGGTAAGCTTGTCAGCTTCCGACAGTTCGTCCATACCCAAAATGGCAATGATATCCTGCAGAGACTTGTACTCCTGGAGGATTTGCTGGACACGGGTGGCGGTCTCGTAGTGGTCTTGACCGACGACACGGGGGTCGAGCATACGGGACTTGGAGTCGAGAGGGTCGACAGCGGGGTAGATACCCAACTCAGAGATACCACGGGACAACACAGTGGTGGCGTCCAAGTGGGCGAAGGTGGTGGCGGGGGCAGGATCAGTCAAATCGTCAGCAGGGACGTAGACGGCCTGGACGGAAGTAATGGAACCCTTGGTGGTGGTGGTAATTCGTTCTTGCATACCACCCATATCAATGGCAAGAGTAGGTTGGTAACCGACGGCAGAGGGGATACGACCCAGCAGAGCAGATACCTCAGAACCGGCTTGAGTGAAACGGAAGATGTTGTCAATGAAGAGAAGCACTAATCAGTGTTAGCAAATATCAAGATAATAACGAATATCATGCATACCATCCTGGCCTTCCTGGTCACGGAAGTACTCAGCGATCGTGAGACCAGTAAGAGCGACACGGGCACGAGCTCCGGGGGGTTCGTTCATCTGACCGAACACCAGGGCGACCTTGGACTCTCCATCGAGTTGAATGACGGAGGTCTCCTGCATTTCGTGGTACAGATCGTTACCCTCACGGGTTCGCTCGCCGACACCAGTGAAGACGGAGTAACCACCGTGAGCCTTGGCGATGTTGTTGATGAGCTCCTGAATGAACACAGTCTTGCCGACACCAGCACCACCAAACAGACCAATCTTTCCACCACGAGCGTAGGGAGCGAGAAGGTCGACGACCTTGATACCAGTAACCAGAATTTCGGCAGCGGTAGACTGCTCAGTGAACTCAGGGGGGTCGGCGTGGATAGGCAGGAACTTGTCGGTCTTGATGGGTCCACGCTCATCGATCGGGTCACCAGTGACGTTTATGATACGGCCAAGAGTGGCGGGGCCGACAGGAATTGTGATAGGAGCGCCAGTGTCGGTGGCCTTGGCGCCTCGAGTGAGACCCTCGGTACCTATGAAGATATGAGTTTATTGTCGCACGGGAAATTTTTTTTTTCGTCATGACCTACCGTCCATGGCAATGCAACGGACGACATTTTCACCCAGATGTTGCTATATAATGTTAGGAATGGCTTAAATATATATAAGTATATAGTAGCGAAGCTTACCGAAACCTCAAGGACAAGCTTTTGTCCGTTGTTGTTGGTCTCTAGGGCGTTTAGAATGGGGGGTAGCTTGGAGGTTTCGAATTTGACTATGGGACAAATTGTGCGTTAATAGAGCTACCCTCGACAACAACCCGGAAACAAAAACATGAAACTGCTTTCAAGGTTTTTACTAACCATCAACGACGGCACCAATAACCTATTAATATACCCATTAGCTCCCATCCCACAATTCGGCAAAAATTCTGGAGCTCCAGCAACGTGGGTTTGCGATCCCAACTCACCTGGTGAATCTTGCCATCACCGGCACTCGTCGAACTCGCAAATCGGCTCGTGAGAGGAAATCTAAAAGCAGATACGGCAGGCCTAACTGCGCGCCTTGTAGGGGCGGCAAAGGCAGGCCTGGCAGCTCTCGCGAAGGAGGAGAGGCCGCTAAAGTCGGGGTAAAAAAAAAAAACTCTGTCAGCTCAATTGACCTCAATTGAAGGAGGGGCAGTTTCAAAAGTAGGTCCGGGCGTAATAACTTACCTCTTGAACATCTTGACAGATGACCTAGAGCAATTAGAGAATGTATGGAGTGGAGGAGGTGATGAGTCTGGGGGAGGAAATAATTTGAAGCAAGGTCGAAGTGAAAATGGCGCTGGCGGCCGTCTGGTCCGGATGAACTTGGGATCCAGGTTTGAGAAGCTCCACCCCAGAGAAGAAAGCTAATTCACGTGACAAGGTCACATGAGTTTACGGTACTACCCGATCCGAACCCCACTAACACTTATTTTCCTTGGTAACAGCAAAGTTTTTGTACATAGTAGATGCCGCAATAACAACAAGCAAATATGCTATGCACAATTGTTATACACAATTGTTATATAATAAGCTCTCTAAAAATTATAATTACAATCCGAGTTATTACAGAAAGTAATTTAACATAATACTACCACTTGCGAAGTTGTGAGGCTGCAAGATATCTAACGTACACTATTCAGCCCCATAGATGTACCTATCAAAAGAACATCTTTCTATTTCCATGCCCCATTTGTCCGATCCGGTCCGGTCCAAGATCGAACTAGTACCTATAAAATGGTATCCGAGGCTCTTTTATAGCACAACTCTAAACCCTACGCCTATGCAATATCGTATCGCATCGCATCGCATCCATTTTGTTCTATACGATACTTGTACAGACGACCAAATTGGCCGTATTCCAACATTGATCCTCGCCTCCTGGCCTATAAGGCTCCAGTTCATGATCAAACCACGACCCTCTATTTGCAAGATGATTGTCGTATCGACTTTTGGATAACTTAAATCACTAGGTTATCCCATGTGCTAGGGAAAAAAAAAAAAAAAAAAGAAAACAGTTCTCATACGTAACTTCCGACGTCTCGTAAACCTTTGGCTCTATCCGGAAAACCTGTAAATCATCGAACACTAACCCCATCCCCGTATCTCCAAGTCTCTTCTTGTCTGGTACCGGGCGGCAACCAAGCCGCGTTGCTATTACCTCTTTGTCGGCCATTGCTACCAACATCATCGCTTTTCTTAAAATCTTCGGCCGTGGAAGTTGCTTGGGAAGAATGCCCATTGGTATAAGGGTGAGGCGTCGACCCGTTAGACATAGACATTGGACTCCCAAAAATCTGGGGTGCTTGACCGGATATACCTGTTTTGCTCTGGGTTGTGTTGAGAGGTAGGAGTGGTTGGGCCCCTCCCGCACTCTGACTTAGAAGACGTGCACGTCGATCAGCCTTGTTGCTGTGGTTTGTCCGGTCATACAGATAGAGACCGAGGAACGTCAGTCCAATACCTACTGCCTGAATAGGGGTCGTAGGATTGCGGAACCATAGAATCGCAACCGTAATAACCCACACTCTCTTAATAAGAGATGCAACTGAGTATGTAACGGGCGATACTAACGACAATAGGACAAAGGCTAAAATGTTCTGTCCAAAGTGGAAAGTGCCATTGAACAGAAACTCGAGTGCTAAACGTCCGTGATCAAAGCTATCGGGGCGCGAAGAGAGGTCAACCGAACCATCGTGGTACACGTCCCTAATAAGTCCGATACCTTCGCCCCAGAACCAGATTGGCGACGTCAGGAGAAAAGCGAGGCCAGATGAATAACAAAGAAGGTTCAACTTGTCAAGCTTTCGCGATTTAGCTGATTGACCATCTTCCTCTGCTTTAGCAGCCTCGTTAAAAAGCCTCTTGGAAAAGATATTCTGCGTAACGAAGATAATAGTCGCCAACAGAGCGTATACGAGTCCCAGAATTTCCCCTTTGAAGGTGTGGTTCGATGAGCAGGCAAGCATCACACCTAGAGTAAGTGGTATTAAAGAAAGGTATGTAGACCTGGGATATCGAATATCGAAGATAAATCGGTAGGCAAAAACGGTAAACAGCGGCGAAAGCCCCTTCACTGTATGCACCATAGATACCGGGATCTTCGAGGTTGCTGTAGAGCTCAGTAGATGGCCACCGATTTGGAATAGAGCTAGGGGGAGCGTCGTCATAATGACATCCCTCGACGGGTATCGTATGGGGTTCTTCAATGCCGGGACTGAACTTCGTATGTTAGGGAATACGCTGGCCAGCCACGACAAGGTCAGACAGTAAAAGGCGACCAAGAAGAATTGGATCATGGTCAAGGTAGCGGGTTTGTTGAAAGCGTTGAGGATGGATTTTGAAGATGTATTTGTCAAGGCGGATGACATATACCACATCACACATAGAACCTAGATAATCACGTATGCCACGTCAGCAGATGTCGGACTGGACGGCTATGATGTTTGCTTATTTGACATACAATGAGCTTGGGGGATATAGGTGCCCGTAGCGCATCTGCTAATTCATGGGCATTCTGACTAACGCTGCCGTTTCTATCCCTGATAGTACGGAAGGCTTCACTAATACTCTTCTGCCGTCCGTGGCTTCGAGGGATACCTGCTAAAGGACCTAACGGCGAGCCAAATCGTACACCTCTCGACGTAGAGAGGTCTCGTCGAGGCTGCCAACGATCTCCATTAATATGAGCTCCTCCACTCAATCCAATGCCATATGCATTCAGTCCGGCAGGGCTCATGGACCTTGCACCATTGGCGCGCATCGCGGGAGAATCAATATGATCCGGGAACTTCTCTAGACCGGAATCGCTATCTGGGTCGTCCGTGTACTTGGCATTGGATCGGGGTACGGAGGATTCTCGGGCATAAGAGCCCGAGCTTGTAGAATGAGGCATCGAGGTAAACGGAGTTTGCGGTGCAGGTTGGTAAAGTTATAACGAGCGACGAGAAAGCAACACGCAATTACTCGAATTGAAGAGTTAAATTCATAGGATCATTGCTTCAGACCTAGTGCAATGCAAAGCTCGATGCGATTATTGAATTATATTGCGGACTGCGCTGACCGGTTATTATGGATATCGGGTTCATCCGTGAATAGGATATCGACTGACTATCTCCGTAGATATTGTTAATAAGATAGTCAGAACTTAGGTTACTGTGTAAAGGAGGGTCTGACTTCTGCCGCGTGGCGACCCCTGTTGAAATGACTGGCTAGCTGACGCGATTGAAAAATGGGAGAATGTCGTAACGAAAATGCCAAGAGGCCCCCCAAAGTACCAAAGCGTCGGTTTAAATTAAGCAAACCGCTAAGGGGACGTGCCAATGTGCCAAGTACCTGCGTACCGTAGCTAAATTTGGACAGATCTGACGTATCGATATGTATTGATAACTGCACGGTTAAATTTTACGCCACATAGATAAGACCTGACTTTTCGCCATTCAATGAAAAAACGTGGCTTTGCGTAACCTACCCAGTCTACGCAACTTTAGGCCGTGGCTGGGGGAGAAGCTTTGAGCTAGACTTCAGTTTTCAAAGTCGCGTGTTGAAGTTATTAAGTCAGCCTTATCAACGAACCATTTCATCCTAATTTTACACTTTACCAACCTCTGCCGTTGATTTAAATCAATTAAATCATCAATTGTTAATAACCTGGGTCTTCGGATACTTCTAATCCCTTTCGTCGAGGGGAAAACAAGGCCGTCGCGCCTAAGCTGTCGCATAGATTTTCGATAGCAAGAGGCGCGAGCCTAAGCACATTATCACGATGGCGCCTCCTAAGATGACGAAGAATCAAAAGCGCCGGGCAAAGAAGAAGGCGGAAAAGCAAACGAAGACAGAGGTATGTCATCACAAATCAATGCAACCCCGTTCTTTGAATATTTTAAATGCTAATATATAAACAGGAAATATCTAAAGCCGACAATACTCCAGAAGTTCAAACAGACGAGGTCAAATCCGAACCGGAAAAGGACGCGCCTAATCAAAGCGACACAGCAGGTCTTGAAGTTAAGAAGGAGCCTACTTCGTCAGATAAGGTTGCCCCCGATGGACCTGCTGAACCCGTTGAAGAATTAGATTTCGATCACGAAGATCCTACTTTCTCCATGTACAAGGATATATTTACCAAGTTCGGTGCATCGAGGGAAGAGGATGACATTGCAAAAGAGGCCAACGCTGGTAACCAGGGAGAAGTCTACTTCGACGACGAAAACGATCTACCCGATGAAGAAGACGAAAGAAATACACAACCTAAACTCTCTAAAAAGAAGCGAAAGATGCTCAATAAGCTTTCTATTGCGGAGCTGAAGGCATTAGTGAGGAAACCTGAAGTTGTAGAATGGCACGATACGTCATCGTCAGACCCCCGAATGCTGGTACAGATCAAGGCGCAACGAAACGTGGTTCCGGTACCTTCTCACTGGTCACTGAAACGTGAATATCTCTCATCCAAGAGAGGTATCGAGAAGCCTGCCTTTAAGTTGCCCAAGTTTATTGCAGATACGGGCATTTCGGAGATGAGGGATGCCGTACTGGAGAAGCAAGCCGAGCAAACCCTGAAGCAGAAGCAGCGGGAAAGAGTGCAACCAAAAATGGGAAAACTGGATATCGACTACCAGAAGCTCTACGATGCTTTCTTCAGATTCCAAAGCAAACCCCAATTAACACGCTTCGGTGAAGTATACTATGAGGGTAAAGAATACGAAACCGATTTGCGGCATCTCCGACCCGGAGAGCTGAGCGACACCTTAAAGGAGGCGCTCAGTATCCCTCCCGGGGCTCCTCCGCCATGGCTTATCCATCAACAAAGATTTGGCCCACCTCCATCTTACCCCTCTCTTCGAATTCCTGGACTTAATGCTCCTATCCCACCAGGCGCACAATGGGGTTTCAACCCAGGATGTTACGGCAAGCCTCCTGTCGACGAATACAACAGGCCATTATACGGAGGAGATATCTTCGGTATCATGCAACCATCCCAAGCAGCACCCCCTCCTGGGGAACCCATTGAGCGTACATTGTGGGGTGAGCTTCAAGAACCTGAAGAAGAGTCAGAAGAAGAGGAAGAGTCAGATGAGGAGGAGGAGGATGACGAAGAAGACGTCGGAGCAGGATTACAGACTCCTTCTGGTATGGAGACACCTGGTGGCTTGGCTAGCAGTGTGCCGACAGAATATGGTACAACAACCGAGTCTGTAGCAGGAGAGTTAGATTTGAGGAAGTCCCGTCGTGGTTATGAGACCGAAGATAGCACACATCCTCGCGCGGCTTACACGGTCATTCAAGAGAAGCAGGCTCGGGCGGAAGGCTTCTTCGGCAGTGACCGTGTATACGATCTCAAGAATGCTGGCGGGGACATGCGTGTTCTCGGCCAGGACGACGATAGCAGCCGAAAGCGAAAGAAGCCTGGTGATGTAGACGTATCTTTCGACCCAGACGCATTAGCCGATGGTATTAGCAAGGACGAGATGCGGAAGAAGTTCGAAGAAGGTCGGCGCGATGAGGGCATTGGTGCTAACTGGAGAAGAGAAGAGGGTCTCGAAGAGATGATTGCAAATGAAAGTCGCAAGAGGTTGAAGCGCGACGAAGAAAAGAGAGAGGAGAAGAAGAAATATAGGTTCTAGGCCGTCTTGCTTCCTAGAACGGAGCTATTAATTAAATTGACCTGTACTTTAGTGTATAGCATTGGGATGAATGAGCGCTTTGCAAGTTTTCATTATCAAGTATATATCGGTCCAATCGAATGTGATATGTCTCTGGGCGGGAAATTGGATAATAAGTGTTGTATATACCTACCTATTTACGATGACTCGACATATCCTTGCTTATTCGAATACCCCAGCTATTACTACCATATCTTTGTACATGGTTTAATTATGAATACTCTTCACATCACCTGATAACAGGTATAAAATATGGTTTCTAGCTCCCAGCTTTCTGTCCTTCACCCGTAACATGACTCGTGGTAATGAGATCTGCCTGTTCCTTTTGTGCCCCTTCTGTACCTCGAAGCAAAGTCTCGACCGTGGTGCTCGCAAACTTGCGGGCAGACACTTTATTCTCGAATAAGATGTCGAGCTCAGCGTAGGTCCGGCCTTTAGTTTCAGCTATATAAAAGTAGCCAAACAATCAGTAGCAGTTCTATAAATAGAGAAATAAACAAGCTTATACATGGAAGGGGGCCGGGTACTAACGTAGTCTGAAGAAGATCCAAGCCGTAAATAGAGCGTTCGTGCCGGCCCAGAAGAAAGCAGCTTTGGGGCCCCAGTTCCACTCGGCCGGGTTGATCTGTCGGTACGAAACGATGTTGACGAAGGCGATGTTGATGGCGTTGTACGCGTTGCGAGCTAGGATGATGGACTTGGAGCGCAACCGCGTCGACGGTATCTCGGACACAATGGTGTAGACCACGGGGCCGATGGAGAAGTTAGCCGTGGCGCTTAGCAGGATGACCATTGTCCCTGCTGTCCAGGCTTCTGCCGTGCTGGGCGGGTCGTGGATTCCCATGAAGCCAGTGATTCTAGTGATAGGAGAGTTAATAGTTGAAGAAGGAAACGCCTTGGGTTAGGTATAGGTACCTAGGTAGGTAGGAAGTTATCTAGCCTAGGGCATATAAGACAGGAAGGGAGATATTGAAAACTTACAAGAGTAAAATGAACATTATGACCATCCCCCAGAAAACTAGCGTCTTTCTTCCGGCTTTATTCAGGATAAACCAGCTGGCGATAGTCCCGACAGCATTGAGACCATTCTGGCCCCAGCTAAGCTTAAATGAATCTGCGTCCGAGATTCCTGCCTGTTGGTAGAAATAAGACGACAGCCCTCCGATGGCAGTTCCGGACATGGTCTGCGCAAGCCATATAAAGCACACAATCTCCGTCCGTCTGAGATCGGTCCCTTTGAAACAGTCCCAGTACTTGGTCCCCTCAGAGACTTGCTTCTCCATCTCGTCGGTATATATCATCACTATAAAATAAAATTATTGGGTCAGTCTTCTCAGTTAACGATTTTTAACTAGAAGCTCTTAGGGGAGGGGGAACACACAAGCCATTGCCGCATCAGCATCACGTTGGGCAAACCCAGAACTACGAGCCAATCGCTTCAGGGCCTTCTCTGCCCTCTCTTTGTAGTTGTGTCGGACGCACCACCAGGGTGATTCCGGCGCAAGGTATGTGCCAATAGCGATGGGGATAGGCCATACCCATTGTAGAGAGAAGGGGATTTTGTATCTAGGGATGGTTCTTAGTGCGAGCGTTCATCAGCTTGGGGATAAAGGTTCAACCCAAACTTACCCCCACTCGTCCTGTCGGCCTTCGAGCCCGACAAGCACGCCCGCCGAGATAAACTGGCCGATGATCCTATATAGCAGCTGGTATTAGCATCTAAGTTGTAGGTAGCGACAGAACTCGTAGTTTTCTTATCTCAAAGAGACTGACTAACCAGCAGAGGTTTACGTAGCTAGTGAGGTAGTGCCTCAGGGGCACCGGGCAGACCTCAGCCGCGTAAGCCACAGTAATGGTCTGGAAGACGCCCCAGGCCATTCCCTGGAACAGCTCGCCGACGAGGAACACGGCGAGGCTGTTGGCGAAGAACGGGAAGAATATGAACGCCGTCACGGCAACCAGCGCCGAGATTAACGTCCAGCGGTAGCCCCAGCGTTCGGACAGAACACCGGCAATCTAGGTAAGGCACAGTTTTTTATTAGCACGAAGTTTAAGACTGGAAGCTACCTACCTAGGAGGAATTTCTTTTTCTTTTTTTTTAAAAAAAAAAGAAAAAGAAAAAGAAAATATTGGAGTCCATACCTGAAGCCCGATGATCTCGCCAACATTTGTCGCGCCCGTAATCCCGTTCTGCCAACTCGCTGGGATCTGGTAGTCTCCGTTGGGTGCCGGAGTGCCGAACTTATCGCGAAAAGGGGGATATGAAATATCTAGTTACGGAGATGGTATATAAGTGCCAAGGCCGGAGTAAAATTAAGCAGTATAAAACCTTTTTTAAAGAAAACTTACATGATCCGACAATCGAAGTCCCAAAGCCCTCCATGATGATACACGACGAGAGCAGCATCGACCAACCAACGGCTTTGGGATACACCTTGAAGGCGTGCGTGAGCTTCATGTCTCGTTCTTTCTCATTTGCTTCGTTCGCCTCGTTGACGAGGGTCTATCCTCCGTTTAGTATCTATTCCTTCACTTTGTAATTATATTGTACATGGTTTGAAATATATGATTCTTACCATGAAGTCCTCGACATTCTCCGCGATGCGACTGGCGATAGCTGGGTCGATCTGGGCATACTGCCCATTCCCTAGTCCGTGTTCAGGCCCAAGACCCTTTTCAGAATCGTGACCATCAGCTTTGCTAATATGCTGCTGAAGCTCTGGCTGAATCTTCTCTTCGTCTCTCTCCCCTACTTGAGACGATTGCTGTACGCGCTCCTCCGAGTTGCCCATTTTGATCACGATTACCCAAGGGAAACACTCCTGTAAATCGTGATTTGAGGAGATCTGAAACTGCTTTGTCCCGCCACGAGGCCGAGGTGTTTGATCATTAAAACCTTCCCTTTGTCACGCCCTAGATCTCACGGCACCATAGAAAATTCCCCCGAATTATAAGATAGTATTAATATTACCTATCAATCTAATGACAGATCTACCCCGCAACGTTACTTAGTACCACATTCCATCCCTTGGGGCGATAGTAAATGTATATATACCATACCACCACAACGTCCCGAGGTCTAGACAACCAGGAAATCCATCAAACCAACTGCAGCTCGTTATCGTATGTAGAACCAATGCAAGCCCGGTGATTGGGCCGAATAGCGCAGCATCCCGTTCGTTTGTTCGGAATGCGGGGTACAGCCCATGGCATTTTGTTCTCCTGAGATTCCACGACGTCTGTAGACTTTGGGGGCACAACATAGGCCTTTTCCCTTTCAAGACTCCTCGAAGCATGTACGCATACATTTCGCGTCCGATCCCTTCCCAATGGAGGAAGCTCGAGAACTTAAATCCAATCAAGCCTGCCGGTATCATAGCTTTACTTTATTAATATAAACCCCGTGGTTGGGGTCATGTGATAATTCGCCTATGTAAGTAGAGCGGTGATCCCCAAATCTCCAACTTCATGTCAGCTAGCCGATCATGAGGCAAGGTGGCTTTCAGTTAATTAAGAAAACTTTACTCTCAACTTGCTTACGTTACCTTTTTTACAGAATAAAGTTTTTACTTTTAAATTCGAACCGGGGGGGGAGGGCTTGAAATTTAAGTACATGGATTAATTTATAGTAAAATTAATAAAATAAAGGGTTAATTAATTAAATTAATAATTATAATAAAAAGTAAAAAATATATTTAATAAAATTAATAAATTTAAATATAAATTAATATATAATTTAATTAATAAATAATAAATATAAATTAAAATTAATTAAATAAAAGGTTTAATTAATAAATATATTTTTATAATTATATTTTAAAATTATAATAAAATATAAGTTTAAATAAATTAATTAAAAAATATAATAATAAAATTAAAAAATTTTATTAAAAAGAAAAGTAATTTATAATAAAAATAAAATAATTAATATAATAATAATTTATTAATTAAAAAAAATATATATATTTTATTAAAAACCTTAAATATATATTTTAATAAATGAATTAATAAATTAAAATATAATTTTAAATTTATATTATTTTAATATAATAATATAATTTTATATAATTATAAATAATGTGGTTTTTTTTTTAATTTTAATGTATATATAAATTTATATATATATATTTAATGTAATTAATTAATTAATTATAAAAATAATTAAAAATATAAATTTATATATATATATTTAATATAATTAATTAATTAATTACTTTTATAATTAAAAGTAATTAAAAGTAAATATAAAAAAGTTTTAATATAATAATTTATATAAAATTTATTATATATATTATATTATTTTTTTTATTAAAAATTTAATTTTTATTATATTTTTAATGTTAAAATAAATTATTAATAAGTAATTCTTAATTAATTAACTTAATACGGTTACTTTATAATTATATTATTTTATAAATAATGTAATTATTAAGGTTTATAATTTTAATTAATTACTTACATTTTTTATAAAGTAAATGGTTAATATAATTAAATTTTTTATTTTTATATATATAAATTAAATATAATAAAACTTTAAGAATATTTTTATTTATTATTATATATTATATATATATATATATATTTATTTTATTATATTAATATTAATTAATAGTTAAATAAATAATTATAAATAATTAAATATTTTTAATAAAAAGTAAATTTATTTATAAAAAATTTTTTATAAAAATAAATATATTTATTAAAAAATAATTATAATAAAAAAAATTAAATTTATTTATAAAAAAATCTTTAAAATTAAATTATAAGATTTATTTATAAAAAAATCTTTTAATAAATTATTATTAATAAAATATACATTTAAAATAATTTATATTTACCATATATAATAATATTATTTACACTTAAAAATCCCTTAATTTATCCCTTTATTAATACATTTATTTTATTATTAAAATAAATAATAATTTTAAAAATTAAATTAATAATAACTTTATTAATTATTACTTTAATATAATAATTTTTATTTAAGATTTTCTTAAATATATATTAAATATTATATTTATTAAAAATTTTATAATATATATAATTAATATATTTAATAAAATTCTTTAAAAATAATATAAAAATAATTTTAAAGGTTAAATTAAAAAATATTTTAAAAAAATTAATAAAAATTTATAATAAATTAAATATTTTTACTTTTAAAATTATAATATATATATTATTAAAAAAAATAACTTTTATTATATTAAATTTTACGATATATTTATTATTAATAAATAATTATAATTAAAAAATTATAAAATAATTAAAATTTTTAAAAATACCTTTATTTTACTTATTAATAAAAGTAATTTTATAATAATTATTAAGTTTATACGTTTAAAAAAATAATTATTACTTAATTAATTAATAATATAATATAAAGGTAATATATCTTTTTTATATTTATGGTTATTATTATTAATTTTATTATAATAAATTTAAAATAAATTAAAAGTTAATATTAATAAAATTAATATTAAAAGTAAAACATTTATATTATTATTAATAATTATATAAAATTATAAACTTAAAAAACTATATAAAATTATTATACTTTTATTATTTACTTTTAATATTTATTTTTAAAAAAATATTAATAAATTTCTTAATAAATTATTATTATTTAATAATAATAAAAAGTTAAATAAATTTTTTAATAAAGGGAAATTTAATAAATATTTACCTTATAAATATAATTGAAATTTAATATTTAATAACTTAATTAATAAAATATTATTTTATAAGTTATTATTAATAAATATTAAAATTTTAAAAAGTTTAATTATATTTTTTAAATTATATAATAATAATAAGTGGAAATATAAAGGTAAAAAATATAATAATTTTAATAAAAAATTACACATATTTAATGATTTTTATATTATTATTAATATATCCTAATATAATTAAAATATAATTTATTAGGATAATAATCACGTGGTGGTAATAAAGGTTAAAGCTTAGCCTAGGTAAGGTTAAACTTTACCCACGATTTGGTTAAATGGAAATTCCTCCCACATTTTGTAAAATTACTTTTCTTTAATTTTAATAATTATAATTACATATTTAATTGATTTCATTCCGTTATTTCTTTTTACAAGCTTTACGATATCGTAAAGCATTAATTAATAATTAATTCTAATATAATTTATTTTATAATATTAAAAAAAAAATTTTAAATTATTATTATAAAAAATTAATTATAATTAATAAATATTATTTTTCTTTTAAAAATATAATATATTTAATAAAAACATTTTTTTAAATTATTAAAAAATAATAAATATATATATTAAAGTAGTTTAATATAAATATCTTTATTATATAAATTTAAAATTTTAATAAAAATATTATTAATTATTTTAAAATATTTATTTTAAATTATTAAAAAATTTATAATAATTTATTTAA